>QANT01007646.1:0-194912 GCA_003254885.1 Purshia tridentata
CAATAGGGGCATTAGATTCCCTTGAGTCAGGAAACTATTTCCTTTCCCTGCACTTGCTAAACGTAGGAATGGAATTGATTTCCCATTCCCAGGCCTCCAAAACTTGAACCAAACGAGCCCTTAGGGTGATTTATAGGCCGATTCAATTTTTTCTCTTCTTTTAGACTAATACCTTAATACTTTTTTATTTTTGACTAAATTCCAAAAATATTATCTAGATGTTTTTAATATATTTAAAAAATGTGTAATATTATCCTAAAACTAATGATATGTAAATCTTAATATTATCTTAGTATTATGATAATATTATTCTAATTGTATATTACTTTAATATTATAATATTATATTATATATCCTAATTAATATTATCATATTATCTAATAATTAATTAGGGATTTAACTATACCAAACAAACAATTGACTCTGGTTTGTAAATACATTTCAATTGTACCAATTAATCGATTAGCTCTGGTTTGTCGGCTTTTATGTTATGATTTAGCTCCAGGATTTTGGGCTTTGCCCAAAATCCCATAGCTAAACCCTAACATAACGCCTCTATCGAATCCATTTTATACCCTAGGAGGAAATAAGGTGAAAAGATGGAATTTACTCTCAAAACTCAGAAAATGAAGCAGCTCGAATAAATATATATATATATACTAACCCAAATATTGGTACAATTGAAATGTGCATATATATATATAATTTTTTTTCTCTTATTTGTTTGATTATTTTGTATGAGTTAATATATTTTTTTATTATATAATATAAATGGATATTATCATTTATTATTTCAAATTAAAAAATATAAAACTAGATAATCTTGAATGTTTTAATTAAAAATGTCTAAATAAATATTATCTTTCATAATTTTTAAAATTAATTCATATTAATTATCTTAATTTTAAAAGGTAATATGAGTCAAAATTTTAAAAGGCCTATTTTTTAGACCTCAGTCTAAAAAATTAGATTTAAGTGTTAATTTAAATTTTTATATGATTTTAATCCGAATGATCTTTCAAAATTTGATCTATTTCTAATTATTCATTTCTTTTATAATTTACATAACCGAAATGACCTCCAAGGAAGTCAATAAAAGAATAATGGGCTTTTCTTTTTCAGGAAGAGAGAAGATACTAATAAGAGCTCAGGCCCATTAATGTAAAGTTTCATCGGGCTTCTTAAATGGACTGGGCCTCACAGCATGAGTGCCTTGGGCCCGTTGCCGCAACTGTAATAACATTGCAAAACGACATGATGTTTGTGAAGGAAAGAATGCTGCATGGTAGATCCTTTCTTTTTCAGGAAGAGAGAAGATACTAATAAGAGGTCAGGCCCATTAATGTAAAGTTTCATCGGGCTTCTTAAATGGACTGGGCCTCACAGTGTATGAACCGGTTATTTTCCAACTTGTACAACATGAGTGCTTGGGCCCGTTGCCGCAACTGTAATAACATTGCAAAACGACATGGTGTTTGTGAAGGAAAGAATGCTGCATGGTAGATCCATGATCCATCTAAAGGTGGGCATACACCCGACCACCCGGATTCACCGCACATTTTCAACACGGCAGGTCAGGTTGAGTAAGTGCCACATTAGCACGGGTGAGTCCGCTAGGCCGATGGTTATTGGGCTGAAAATGGCTTGGGACCTCCACCGCCCATTACCAACTTGACTGGCCCCATATTTAATAGCCTTACCCTAAATTGCCAATAGCCCATTAGGGCCACCCCGTGTGTGTGTGTGTGTTTTTTTTAATTTCTCACCCTCTCTAGTCGCTCAATATCTTAACTTTCTCTCGTGACTCTCACTCTCTAGCCTTTTCAAGTCCAACACCATCTCAGATTTTCAATCTTCTTATATTCTCAGAATCACCACCACCTGGTCTATCACCTTCATTCTCCTCCACCATTCGATTTCGAGCACCAATGCCCCCCACCACCACCACCACCACCACAAGCTCCATCACAGCATCACCACCACTATGAAACCCTCGATCCCTCAATCTCGATCTAAAACCCTCTCTCTAGCCCTTGATCTTCTCCACCTTTTATCTCTACTAACCACTATTGTAAATAGGCTGGGCTGCCGACCCAC
This sequence comes from Purshia tridentata, assembly GCA_003254885.1. Taxonomy (NCBI): domain Eukaryota; kingdom Viridiplantae; phylum Streptophyta; class Magnoliopsida; order Rosales; family Rosaceae; genus Purshia; species Purshia tridentata. The sequence goes on from QANT01007646.1 coordinate 2,098, forward strand.
CCAACCTGCCAAATCGCCTAGGCCAAACCCGACTAACCCGCTTATTAAATGGGCAATTTCAACCTAACTGGTGGGTTAGGCACTAACCGACCCAATTCACCTGCTATTAGCCTAAGTTGGAAGATAACGACCGAAATTATCGAATGCACTTGAGGACAAATCAAATTGGTGAAGATTTTTGCGTTTGGATGAAAATGATACCCCAAAAAATAAACACCACCAGGCCAGGGTGAAGCCAACTCCGAAGTGGGAAATCCAAAACCACATCATCCAAACATTCCCAATTCAAAGACTAGTAAAACCCAAACCTAGCTGATTGAGAGAATGCCTTCCTTCTCTCTCCATTTTATCCACATCTCCCTCGCCTTCCTCTAATCTAAACCACCAGATTTTTCATATTTTTTTATCAGATAAAATCATAAAACGTTTAGAAGACTAGAGAGAGAGCACACACGCAACACTCACTTACTCACACTCTCACTCAGACTCGCTCAACAAAGCAAAAACACACACACACACACTAATGGCAGTGTAGTCTAGCTAGCTACTTCCTCTCTGTGCTTCTAATTACAACTCCGAAAATGGCTCTTCCCCAGCTCATTCCCTCCACATCGTCTTCCTCTCTAGCCCATAAACCCACCTTCAATCCCCATCCCAATCCAATCTTAAACCCAAACCCTAGTTTCCTCTCGCGGCTCCGCCATCACCGCCGTCGCCAAAGACCGGGCTCTCTCAAATGCTCCGCCTCCTCCTTCTCCGAGAGACACCACACCAACCAGCCAAAATCAGACGACGTCATCGAGCTCCCGCTTTTTCCCTTACCTCTGGTCCTCTTCCCCGGCGCAATCTTGCCCTTGCAGATCTTCGAGTTCCGCTACCGCATGATGATGCACTCTCTCCTCCAGACCGATCTCCGCTTCGGCGTCATCTACAGCGACGCCGTTTCCGGCACGGCCGACGTCGGCTGCGTCGGCGAGGTCGTCAAGCACGAGCGCCTCGTCGATGACCGATTCTTCCTCATCTGCAAAGGCCAAGAGCGGTTCCGAGTGACAGACCTCGTCCGCACCAAACCCTACCTGGTGGCCGAGGTGAAGTGGCTGGAGGACCGGCCGTCCGGCGACGGAGAGGAGGACCTGGAGGCATTGGCCAACGAGGTCGAGTCATATATGAAGGACGTGATTCGGTTATCGAACCGGCTCGGCGGGAAGCCGGAGAAGGAGGTGCAGGACCTGCGGAGGAATCTATTTCCGACGCCGTTTTCGTTCTTCGTCGGAAGCACTTTCGAAGGAGCGCCACGTGAGCAGCAGGCTCTGCTGGAATTGGAGGACACGGCGGCGAGGTTGAAGAGAGAGAAGGAGACGTTAAGGAACACGCTCAATTACTTGACCGCCGCGTCGGCGGTCAAAGATGTCTTTCCGTCTTCGTGAAATTCACTGAATTGTGAGTGATTGCGGTGCGGGAAGAGCAGAGCCTCTTGGACTCTTGAGGGAGGAGGTATCAATAATTTACCAAATTGCCCAATTTACACTACAATCAAATGATCAATCTACATCAAAGGAAGTAAAGCAAGCTACCCCTGTAAATTTTGCTCTTTATTAATTTCTAGAGATTAGATATATTCTTAATTAATTAGATGTTGGCCTGGCCAGTTGATATGAACACTCATGTTTCCATGGAAACTGGATTCAATTTGCACATACTTTTAAACCTTATATTGGATTTCATCATTTTCATGTGTGTGTTCATCATCTACTACTAACCCTCTCCTAGTCTCCTTGCTTAGAGATGCTCTTGATTTTTATTCATGTATTGCTTGGGAAGATATGGCATGAATTGATCAATGAAATATTTAAGATGAATAATCGATTTTATTCAAGTTTCTCAAGTTATATACACTATCTTATCCTCTGGCAAGAAATATATTTCGATTTTATCCGAATTGAACTTCATTCAGTTCAGCCCTCACTCAATACAGAAGCCCCACTTGCTTGACTTCCCAAAAATGCCTCTGCTCTCGAGCGAGTTCCTTGTTAATTTCCCACTAGCTTGCAGCCGCTCCACATTATCCTAGGACAACGATAAAAAAAGGGAAATTCTTAGGGAAAAACCTTATGGACTAAATTGAGTTCAATAATAGGAGAATCCAATTATCTGATATGCGGTGGGCTGAACTAACACGCAGCGGGAGTGGTAGTTTTCAATACACATCAATGTGACGTTTTACCTCCCAAAAAGCAAAGTTGGTACTCCATACCAGACAAGATCAATAAAATCAAGCTTAAGTTTAACAAAAAATAAAAATAAAAACAGGGGATTGATGCAAACCTTGAGGCAGAGGTTCCTTTCGGTATCACAAATGGGATCATCACGGGGACAACAGTGATCGTTACAACAGACGGTGGACTCAAACTCAAACTCACAGCATCTCCATGAAAAGCATATTCCGATAAAGCTCATCGCACAGAGCCCTCTGGGGTTGCCATGGTCACGTAGCATGTACATGTAACCATTGTCTCCCCATGAATTCTTTAGAATCCAATAGTCCACTCCATCTTCTGAACCATAACCTACGATTAACATGCCATGACTGAAATAAGTCGAACATGGGCCATTGAAAATCCCCTGTTGCACAAATAAAATTATATGAGTTGGTACAATGTGATGATTAACAATGGTGAATCTAAAGCCATTGAGGCAAGACAATTGAGACAAACCCTTGAGTACAACTGAAATGCTCTGTCACTGCCACATAGACCTACACTCACAGGCTGACATGCCACAGCTTGAAGTAGTTGTTCCTCCTCATTTTCGGGCACATTAATGTAACCATCGATGGTCACAACATGTCTGTTTAACTAAAATGTCAATGAAAATTAAAAGTATAAGAAAACAGGGCATGATACTCAAAATGCTACATTAACTACAGTAATGAAGTTACACACACAGTATGCAAGACCCACATTTGGTGGCCTAGAAAATTGGTGACTTCATGCAAGGTTATTGAAGGTTAGGACCATAAAACATCTCTTTTCCGAGGATTGGGGTTGAGCAAAGGGAGAAAGAGAAAGAAGTAAATACCTTTTTCTCATCACAGCTGGAAAAGAAGGACCAACCATAATAAGGATAATCATCCTCAGTGTCAATCCCACGGTTATCTACGACAAATTGAAATGCATCCTCCATCAGTCCACCATTACAGCCCTTATTTATTTTATCTCTGCTGCAATCAACCAATTCTTGTTCTGAGAGGCTGATGAGTGATCCATTGACAATTTTGTTGATATCTTCAATGGCACCAATAGCCGAGAAGGCCGAACAAGAACCTATACAAGTATACAACACAACAACAAGACTTATTATAACACTAAGGGTGTGACATAAATAACTTAAATATTCCTAGAAATGCTTGCAATGACTCCAGAAGATACTTATCAGATAATGGTACATATTATCATTGTCTAATGTTTTGCATATTAGCTAACTGAACCGACTGATGATAGCGCCAAGAATGTAGCAGATGACAAAGAAAGCAAACCATAAGAGGAATTAAATGAAAACCAAAAAGTAGCAGGCGAAAAATATTTCAAATGGGGGACTGCTAAGTACCATTACCACCTCCCATAGGGGCAATTCATGCACTAGAATGCTGATACACCTAATACAAGATAAAAGAAGATGGCTGGTAGTGGTACCAAAATACAAGATTCTTTCCCATTTTCTTGTTTTTTTATTTATTAGTGCAGAGTTTATTCCAATTTCCATAATATGTTCTCTTATAGTAAAGAAACTTACAATGACTTGATGCAATTAGCAAGCCACAAAATGTTGAAGAAGAAAATTAATCAGTAATTCATGGCTCACTAATTTGCCTTAATTTTTCATTTAATTGGGGCTATGGCAAAAACTGTATACAAACCCCAGATCATTAACAAACCAAGATTCAGGCAAACTTAAATCATCAAAACGCAAAACCTAATGCTATTGATAATGCCCCGAAAGAGTTCCCATTATAGACAAAATTAAAAAGACAAATTTTAAACTTGATACATTATACAACAAGAATTGAAAATATGTATATATTCAGAAAAAAGGTCAACATACCACAATTCCCTTGATCTTTAACATGGGTCACTGCCCCTTTCTCCCTCCAACCGATTGAAGAAGGAATATCGCGAGCTATACTGGGTTTTTGATCTGATACTTTACGCTCAAGACTGAGATAGGTAGGAGAGAAACCCAAGCGAGCGGCCTTGAACTCATGGTGAGTGAGATCAGCAAAGGCATTGAGAGAAAGGGTATAAGAAGAATTGCTCATGTCGTTGTGTTGGGTAACAAAGGCGAGATTGTTCTTAAACACACTGAGCCTGTACAGCTTTTCATGTTCTGAAGAGTAAGACTTGCCACAGTGCTTGCACCAAGCTTCAAAGAGTTCAGAGGTGGCTTGTGAAGGCGAAGAGAGGCAAGGCTGGGAGACAAGAAGGAGAAGAAGGACGCAAAGCAACGACGGTTTCATGTATGCGCGCTGGTATAGAGATTTGAGATTTCACAGAGAAATGAGAAAGAAAGTGAGAGAGAGAGCGGGAATGATTTCGTTATTAAAAGAGCGGGAATGCTTTCGTTATTAGCCGAATAATGGCTACAAACTTACAACCAGAGGGGTATTAACAGTCTAACAAAAACTAACTAGCTCAACAGTAGAATCATGACACGTGTCCTTTTCCTGCCGACTGTTCATCTAAGCCTCTAGTTGGCTGCCTTTTGTTGTACAGGACTCTTCATGCCCCTCGCTATATATACCCTTTGCAGTATGTAACTTTAGCTAAACAGGTTTGAGTTTTTGGAAAATGATCATACGTGGTGTTATTAATTTACTTATATTATTATATTTATTTATTTATTTAAGTGTATTTTTTGAGTTTAAAGTTTTAAAAATTAATAATTGACACGTGTTTTAATTTAAGTAATTTTGTAACGTTACATTATTATGTTAGAGTCAAACATAATAATTTTTAAAATTTTTGAGATATTGTTGATATTTTTATCGACTTGTCTAATTGGTTCAAGGGTCTGAAACTCCTATCAGTTAAAATTGGACATTGTATGGTAAGAAGTGAGGTTGTTTTTACTTTTTTTTTGGTTTCCTAATATGTCTTGAGTCCTTTTTTTTGGTAATATATCATTCTCCCTCCTCGTAATTGGTCTAGGATCGAGATTGACCTAATCTGCAAAGGCCAAGAGCATATCCGAGTGACCGACCTCGTGCGCACTACACCCTACCTGGTAGAGGAGTTGAAGTGGCTGGAGGGCCATCTGTCCGACCACCGTGAAGAGGACCTGGACGCATTGGCCCATTTGATATGAACACATGTTTGCATAGAAACTGGATTCAATTTGCATATACTTTTTAAACTTTATATTGGGTTTCATGTTTGTGTGTGTTGATTTGCAATCTTTGTAGTCTTGCATAGCAAGTTGTCGTAATGAAGGGGAAGACTCGTGACTCAAACCCTCTGTTAGGTGAGAGGTGCTCTTGATTTTATTCAAATATTGAGAAGATATTACATATAACGTTACATGATCATCAATGAAAAATTTAAATTAAACAAATTTTGATGTGTGCAACAGGACTCGTTTGTTTTGAAGTTATGTGCAGAATCTTATCATCTGGCAAGAATGACTGATCACCATAATTACACCAGTAGAGGAACTTCATTGAATCCAACCCTCAATAAAGCCCCACCGGCTTGACTTCCCAAAAATGCCTCTACTCTCAAGCGCTTTCCTTGTTAAATTTCCAGTAGCCTCCCGCCACTCTCCATCATCCTAGCAAAAAAAACCCACAACAAATGTGTTGAATTTATAAAGCTAGATTCAGCAAAATGGTTACAACTAAAAGAAAAAATCCAGATTAGTTTAATTTAAAAATGAATAGAATAAGTAGATAGAAATTTCTCAAAAAGTCAGTGAAAACAAAAGTATATAATCAAGCTTCATATGGCAAAAAACCGATTGATGCAAACCTTGAGGCAGAGGTTCCTTTCTGTATCACAAATGGGATAATCACCGGGACAACAGTGATGGTGATCCTTACAACAGACAGCAGAGTCTAACTCACAGCATCTCCAAGAAAAGCATATTCCGAGAAACCTCAACGCACAACAGCAGGTTTCCCCGGCTGCACACTGTGTGAAGATATCGCATCTGGTGGGACCTGGCGGAGGGGATGGTGGGGGAAGAGGGGGGTTCTTGCCACTCTTTGTCAGATACGAAGCTAACATGTTGATGCCACAGACCCCTTCGGGGTTGTCATGGTCGTGCAGCATGTACATGTAGCCATCCTCTCCCCACTGGTTCCCCCATGAGTTCTTTACAATCCAGTAGTCCACTCCATTTTTCGAACCATACCCTACGATTAATACAGCATGATCTAAAGAAGTCGAACATGGGCCAGTGAAAATCCCCTATCGCACAAGTAGATATGTGAGTTAATGATGATTGACAAGGGTAAATCTAATGCCATTGAGGTAATAAGACCATTAAGACAAACCTTCGAGTACAACTGAAATGCTCTATCACTGCCGGATACACCTACACTCACAGGTTGAGTTGCCACAGCTTGTAGTAGTTGTTCCTCATCATTCGGAGTCACATCAGAATAGCCATCAATGGTCACAACATGCCTGTTTAACTACAATTTAAATTAAATTAGTAGTATGAGAATACAAAGCATTATACTTCTTGCAAAGTTATTGAAGGGACCGTAAAAACATGTCTTCTCCAAGGATTGGGATTGAGCAAAGAGGGAGGGGAGGCAGAGGGGAAAGAGAGAAGCAAATACCTTTTTCTTATTGCAGGTTTTTTCCAAACCTTGATACGGATAATCCTCCTCGGTGTCAATCCCGTGGTTATGTATGATAAATTCAAATGCATTGTCCATCAGTCCACCATTGCAGCCGCTATTTCCAGAATATCTATCACAATCAACCAACTCTTGTTCTGAGAGGCTGTTAAGTGATCCTGTGACAATCTTGTTGATGCCTTCAATGGCACCAGTAGCCGAGAAGGACCAACAAGCACCTATACCATACAACAAAAACAATTACTCACAAATTTTACGTCAAGAGAGTAATATGCAATTATTATATCCCTAACTCACTAAAGGAGTGACAGAAATAGTTGCAATATTCCTAGAAATGCTTAACTCCTAATATAACACGAGTGCAATGACTCCAGAAGTTACTTATCATTGTCTAATGTTTTGCATAGTAGCTAATTGAACCCATCAGCAGCTGATGAAAAAGCAAGCAAACAGTAAGATGAACCTTAAGAATTCAGAACCAAAAGTAACAGGGAAAATAATTTGCAGTGGGGCATACTAAGTCCCATTACTATCTCCCATAAGCTAATTCATGCTCGATCTGGATCAATAGTTTAGATGGGATTGTTTGATGCAAGCATCTTTACCTCCAAAGTCGCACAAAAAAACACCTCCATTAAGAATGCACATGCACCCAATACAAGATTAAAGAAGACGGGTAGTGGTTGACCTCTTGGCTTCAAAGTGTTAACTTATCTCAGTGAGTTGTACAATGACTCAATGAGCCAATGATACAGCAAAAATAGGTGAAGGCTGAAGACAACCCCAGATCATTAACAAATCATAATTCAGGCCAACTTAATCACCAAAAGAACAAGAAACGAAAAACATAAAACTATTGATGATGCTCAAGACAAAATTCCCATTATAGATATTAAAGCTAATAATTAACTAAAGACAAAGCTTATAATTAAATAATTATACAATAAGAATTGAAAAACGTAGATATTCAGAAGAAAAATCAGCATACCACAACTCCCTTGATCTTTGACATTGGTCACTGCCCCTTTCTTCCTCCAATCTATTGAAGAAGGAATATCACGAACTACGCTGAGCTTTTTATCGAATTGACGCTTAAGACTGAGATAGGTGGGAGAGAAACCCAAGCGAGAGGCCTTGAACTGATGGTGAGTAAGATCAGCAAAGGCATTGAGAGAAAGGGTATAAGAAGAATTTCCCACATCGTTGTGTTGGGCAACAAAGGCAAGATTGTCCTCAAACACACTCAGCCTGTCCAGCTTTTCTTGTTCTGAAGAGTAGGACTTGCCATATCGCTTGCACCAAGCTTCAAAGAGTTCAGAGGTGGGTTGTGAAGGGGAAGAGAAACAAGGGTGGGAGACAAGAAGAAAAGTTAGAAGGAGAAAGAGGCAAAGCAACAAGGGGTTCATTTCGAGGGAGGCTGCTGGTTTGGGTTTTTGAGGGGTTGTTGCGTGGTATTGGGTGCCTAGAAATATGGAGAACAATGTTTCTTGTAAGTTGTATTTCTATGGACCTGTCTGATTGGACCAAATTTCTTCAACGCTATGAGACGCTGACCAGTTAAAATTGGACATTGTATGGTAACAAGTGAGGTTGTGTTTCCTTTTTTATTTTTCCCAATTTAGAAATGGGAACTCTTGATGGTGATTTGTTAGATGGGAAAATTATTATGAAATGATGCTAATCTATCTTCTAGCAAGCTATAAGAAAAAAAATCATACTTGGGACATAAATTCAACTTCATTTTTTTGTTCTTAGAAATTCTTATACCAATTGTGTGGATATATAATTATTTCAACCTCATATTTCTCGTTTTTTTTGACACTCTAATTCTAAATTTATAACTAAAAAAAAAAATTCAAATGATTTTTTTTTGCCTCTAAAATTGTGGATATATAATTATTTCAACCTCATATTTCTCCTTTTTTTTGACACTCTAATTCTAAATTTATAACTAAAAAAAAAATTCAAATGATTTTTTTTGGCCTCTAAAAAAAAAATGCACAGAGTCCAAACTGTCCAATCTCAATATCATATGCTAGTTACTTGAGTTTACTGATATTTCAACAAGCAAAATAACATACCAAATAGTATGTAATATAATATATTTATCTTTACAATATTGGAGATATCTCAAGTTTTAATTTTAAATAATTTCATATTTTTCTAACAAAAAAAAGTTTTAATTTTACATCCACCATCTGTCAATTTAAAAAAAGAAAGAAAGAAAAATAACAGAAAATTAAAATAAGATTTTCTTCATTTGACATTGACCATTAATAGCATTAAGATTAAGATTAAAACTAATGTCATAAAAAAAAAATTATATGTTATTTAGAATAGTTTATAAACTTAAGGAGGCCACTGCCTTGAACTTTTGGTCCGGACCCTTATGTATGGACACGCGTGCAAGAACCTAGAGACAGTAGTAGCGGTTAGAGCTACATAATACAGATAGATAGAGATCAGATCACTGTGTCTCTGTGCGTGTCTCATTCTGAATGCCTGCCGATACATCAGCCTTCATTGGGTCCAACCCGAAACCCCTCCCTCTGTCTCGAAAACCACCGACAATAAACCCCTCCCTTCCCTCAGCCTCATACTAGTCTGTACCAAAGGTTTTCAAAACCCGGTGAATCATGGACGTCGATCCTCGTCACTACAATCACGTTGTAAGTTTCTATTTCCTTTTTGTTTTTATTTTTCAAATTATTGTAAGTTAGGGTTATTGACTCAATAATCACACCTAATTTCTGTTCAAATACATTGATTTTGGTCATTGACTGACTCATCGATACCATATTGGGGCCAATTGCATATGCCCATTGGGGCACTTGAATATATGAAGAAGAAAATTGATATAGTTTTCCATTGTACATTATTTTTTATGTTTATTTTGTTAATGTTTTATTGACACTCGACAGGCTATCAATGACAATGACATTCACAATATTGTTCTATCATACCTTGTGCATAACTGCTATAAAGATACAGTGGAGTCGTTTGTTGCCTCTACTGGGATGAAGCAGCCTGCTGACTGTCTCGAGGATATGAAGAAAAGAAAAAGTGGGTCTTTTTTGGGTCACGAAATAATTTTGCTTGGAAAAATGTTGGAGTGGTTGATTGAGAAGTTGCTCATTGTGTGTGTGTTTTGTCCTCAGGAATTTTCAATTGTGCAGTGGAGGGGAACGCTCTTAAGGCGATTGAACTGACAGAAGAGCTGGCACATGACTTACTGGAGAAAAACAAAGACTTGCATTTTGACCTTCTGAGCCTGCACTTTGTTGAACTTGTTTGCTCTAGGAAATGGTGAGCAAAATTACAATGACACCTCTAGAAGCTTATATGATGCATTTCTTGCTTTTTAATTCTTTGTTTCTTTGGCAGCACAGAAGCTTTGGAATTTGCCCAGACCAAGTTGACCCCCTTTGGGAAGGTGGAAAAATACGTTGAAAAGCTTGAAGTATGCCTCAAACTCTTAACTACTCCTTATATATATGCACAGTCCGACTCTTTTTGGTATGCATGTATGTATGTCAGTATCAAACTCATGTTTGGTATTGCTTTAGGACTTCATGGCTCTGCTTGCTTATGAAGAACCGGAGAAGTCCCCAATGTTTCATTTGCTTAGCTTGGAATATCGACAGCAAGTTGCAGATAGTTTGAATCGAGCAATTCTTGGTTTGTTACCCAAGTTCCTTCATTCTTCTGTGTACCATTTATGTTCCCATGTTCCCTTGCAAATATCGTATACTTATTTCATTGATTGTAAATTGGTCTTTTGAAACAATTTTTTTTGGTTGGCCACTTAAACAATTTTTATTGTGTTTCATGAATCATGGTAATTGTCAGCACACTCAAACCTGCCCAACTACGCAGCAATGGAAAGGCTAATACAACAGACAACAGTAGTTAGACAATGCATAAGTGAAGATAATGTCAAGGTAAAATGCAGTTAGTTGATCTTTATCTTAATGTTTAATTCTTGAGGCTGGAAAAAATTAAACCCGTTTTCACTTCTTATCTGACCTGGTTAGTCTTTCATGCTCTTCCTTTTTATAAATGACTGTCACTGGATTATTTGGTCTACGGCTAAAAGTGTTTAGGTGGTGTGTCATCTTTTTACTCTCTGTTGTATGTGTGTTTAGTAGGTAATCTAATGGGTCTTTCTGAAAACATTGTTAGGAAGAAAGATTTGTTCTTCTGAGTGGGATTCACAGGGAATTCGTCTACTATATTATTTTGTTGCAATTGCAGAAATCTAACCCATCCATGTACATGGTTTCATTGGCTCCTGATTGTCAGAAGTGTGGGCACAAAGTTATAGGGGACATGGTCTCATTTGTTAGGGTATTTGGCCGACCGCTGAGGAGAAAGCTAACATGCAACCTTTTGGATTATAAAAAAGAAAGAGATTATTTAGGATGGGACTGTACTCTAATAGAGCCTCGCCCACTACACTTCACTTAGTGGTATTGTGTGTGTGTACATACACATATAAAATATGTGCGTATGTATATTATGCCTTTTTCATCCATTTAAATAACTTGGAGATAATTGGGATGAACAACTTCCTAGTTGCAAGAGAAGTGTAGTAGTGAAATGCAAGATGGCGTTTATTCCTCACCCTATTTTATGTGATTTTGCAGAATGGACCTCCCCCATTTTCTTTGAAGGATTTTCTGAGAAGCTAATTGAGGAAGTATTACTGGCTGGGGGCAATTGCTGTTGTTGAGTTTCCATGTCTTACAGTATGGCAAGTTTGCTTTAAATCTTGGCGTCATAGAATATTTCTTGTATAGAAAAATAGTCTTCAATACTGTGAGCATCTAGTGAGGTATGCCCCTTTTATTGATTGGCTGGCGATATAGAAAACTCCGATTGGGTAAAAGCTCTGTGCCAATGGGTTTTGTTTAGGTTGGGTATTTTAGTTTATGTAATGCGTTGCAAGGATTGCATATGTGACCATGGTGCTTATTTTGACCAGCAAACTTGTGTAATCTATCTAAATTATAATGTCAGATTTTTTCTAGAGGCGTTGTAATTTTTGTTTTTTCTTTCGTCGGCGATGTTCTATGTAAGTATGTGTATGAATTATTAATCAAATTAAGTTATAGATTAACAATTGTATGAATTATTGATCAATTAAATTATATATGTATGAATAGTTAAGTGACGAGGAAAATTTATAGGGTTGCAGCACGACCAATGTTTAAGACCAGCATGTAAAACCCAAAAAGCCCCCTAAATTCTGATCATCCACAGACTTGTTTTACCCCTTTTTTCCACCAACATCATTTTCTACTTATTTATTAAGTTTTTTAACGGGATTTTAAAAAACAGATTGGGGAACAGAAAAATTTTAACTGAGTTTTCTAAATCCCATCAGCTGTGCCAATATACCTTTTTTCAATCCTCTCACATCCTAACATTTTCTTATTTAGCCTTCAGTTTTTAATGACTCTCGCATTCAAAATTAAGGACTAATCATACATCCATAACTATTTTTTCACTTTTTTTTTAATAATGAGAAATGACAATTTCATTCTTGAATATTGATCACGTGATAATTAACATATTTCACGATTTATTTATATTTGTGGTTTAAGTTAAATATGATTCATTCTTTGGATTATTTTGAAGTGGGAGTTTTTGTTGAAATAAAAATGTAATTTTAAATTGAAAATAAAAATTGGAGTGTGAGGTGAGAGAGAAAGGGGTGAGAATAGCAGGAGTGTTAAGCAATATGAGCAGCCACGCAAACACTTAGCCTGTCGTTTGAGTTCAGTCTGTCTAGCTCGCCCACTCAGTAGTGCGCTGCTTGCTTCACTATTCAGATATGTTCTCTGTCATCTCCCAACCACCATCAACTCGGTATCTTTTCCGGGACAAATCTTCGTTTTACGGCACCATTTTCCCTGAAAGGTAATCTCTGAAGTAATTCAAGTTTTCCCCATCTTTACATTTCGAATCACATGGAAAAATCGTAGTAAAGACACCATTTTGTGCTGACCCAGTTACGTCCGTGGCTTGTTATACATATAGGTGTGGTCGAGACTCGTGCAATTTGAAACAAATTGGGTACTACGCAATAAGCTGCCGACTTTCTACCAGAGCCAAAGACAAAGAATCTCCTCCTGCTTTGAAACCTAATACCTTAATCAAGGAACCCCACAAGTACTTTGACCAGGTCAACATCACAGTTCGTGCAGGAGACGGAGGTCATGGTGCAGTCCTCACCATGCCGAACCAGAGAGCTACTGGGAAGCCGCAAGGGAAGCACGAGAAGGAGAAGATGAGGAGGAGAAGCTTGTTTAAGAGGGACTTTGGTGGTTCTCTTGTTCTTCCAGTGGGTGGGCATGGAGGTGATGTTGTGGTGTATGCAGATGAGGGTAAAGATTCACTGTTGGAACTTCACACCAAAAGCAGGCACAATGCAAAACGTGGTGGGAATGTGGATGCAATGGGTGTCTTGACCTCGCAAGTGCATGATGGCCTTGCTGCCCCAACTTTGCGTATTCCTGTGCCTGTAGGTTTGTATGTTATGTTGTGTTGTCATGTTTTCTATGACATCTTGCAGTGCATGTAGTGAATTGGGAATTTCGTGGAAAAATTTTAGTTTCAATTTCATCCCACTTCCATTTGCCTTATAGCTATACCTGTGCTAATGTTAGGTACGGTAGTGAAGCGTAAAAGAGGGAAGTTGTTGGCCGATCTAGCACAGCCAGGTGATGAAGTCCTTGTAGCAAGGGGTGGACAAGGAGGGGTGAGACATCGTACATCTTAAAATGGAGTGAAACTTTCAATAGATAGAATTATGTAGCTTGCATGTTCAGTGTCATTTTGCAGGTTACATGTAATTTTTCTTGGCTTTTGTGGCAGATTAGTTTGTTAGAAACGCCAGAGCATAGTAAGAAAAAGTTGATGGCTTTGACTACAAATGTGATGAGAGATGATAGTGATAAGGTAAAAACCGTAAAAATGATGGTGCTTTTTCTTCATCTAGTATTTAACCTGTTTATTATTCATTCTCATTGTTGAACCTAATTTCATTAATGGTCATGAAATAGATCCTCACAGCAAAATTAATGACATTGATTAATGACTACTACCCTTTCCTCTTTCCCCCACCTATATTTTAGAAATGTGGTTTTCAAATTGTAAATGAAAGTAGGTTTAAATTTAATTAATTCAAAGAAATGTGATGTTTATACATCAGCTTGCTCAAGTATTAGGTCAGTGCATTGCCTTTCTTGAAACAGATCACCTCTCAATCTCTCTCTCTTTGCGGAACCTGCTCAAAAAAATATTTTATACCTTAATATATAAGCTATGAAGCACGGATACGGATACGGATACGGCGATTTGCTCAAAAAAATATTTTATACCTTAATATATAAGTAGAATACTATAATATGTACTCAATAACCATATGATTTTGTTCATTTATGTACTCATTTTTAGATTATTGCAGGTTTTAGCTCTTGGTCAACCTGGAGAGGAGGTTAGTTTGGAGTTGATTCTACGAGTTGTTGCTGATGTTGGTTTGGTTGTAAGTATTGCCCTCCTGTTTTCTATTTTTCAAATTATATTTTGGCTTTTCATGGGTTGAGAATAACATATTATAGAACAAGACTATTATAGAAGGTTTTTCTTGCCATTGTTGTAGGGCCTTCCAAATGCTGGAAAATCAACCCTTTTGGCAGCCACTACACTTGCAAGACCTGATATTGCTGATTATCCTTTCACAACCTTAATGCCAAACCTTGGACGTCTTGATGGTGACCCAAGTTTAGGGGCACAGATGTATTCTTCTGAAGCAACATTGGCAGATTTGCCTGGTCTTATTGAAGGGGCTCATCTTGGGAAGGTAATTTTATCGTCTTGTTTACTTGCTTATTCTAAAGCTCCAAGTTGCTTAATTCTAACTGTGCCCTCCTTTAGGGTCTCGGTCGCAATTTTTTGAGGCATCTGAGGAGGACTCGGTTATTGGTCCATGTTGTTGATGCAGCAGCTGAGAATCCTTTAAATGACTACAGAACTGTCAAAGAAGTATGTTGTCCCTTACTTATCTGCACTGCAGTATTTTATTGATAAGTTAATCTATACCTGTTGATACCAGACCCTGTCGGTCTAGTTGCATAAAATTATTGATCGTTAATATCAACTTTCTTACCTGTGAATGATGATTCTTTAATAGTAATTAGTTTACCCCCTTGTAATTACTGGTTAGCTTTCATTGTGTTTCGATATGGAGAAGGCGAAAAGCAGTTCGAACGTTTATCCTGTGCGCAATATATATAAATTTTATTGTTCAAATATCTGTACTAACTACTGGTTTTATACTTTGTAGGAATTGCGAATGTATAATCCTAATTACCTTGAACGACCATACATTGTGGTGTTGAATAAAATTGACCTTCCTGAGGTTTGTGCCAATGATTTTTTATTTTCTTTATTTTTTCCCTTGTGATTAGTGCCATCCCCTGAGTTTCATTTTCAAATGAAATATATCTTTATTCAGGCAAGGGACAGGCTTCCATCTTTGACTGAAGAAATAATGAGACTCGGTACTGATGGGGCATCCCTTGAGCCAGAAACGAGCATTAGAGATGCAGTTCAACCGTTGCCCTCTGAAGGTGGAAATGCAGATATATGCTATTCGGGAGTTTCCAGTAAAGATAAAAAGGATAAAGATATTGAGGACTTTCCACGACCCCTTGCCGTTGTAGGAGTCAGTGTTTTGTAAGTTCACCACCGTTATTTTGGATGCTTTGTCACATCCTTTACTTCTACGCCTAAATTTTATTGTCTGTTTTTTTTCCTGTGCACCTACAAAGTGCACTAATTTATATTTTAAACATGACTTCCCATTTTGTTCTGAATAAGAAAAAAGTGGAAACAATTTTTTTATGAGAAATTCATAATTGTTGTTGATAATATTATTTGTTCACTGCCGTTCGGAATTAAAATCAAGTTATGTATATTCTAAATGCCTATTTATGTATTTATCATAACAGTATTGTTTACTATGTCATCTACTTGGTAACTAATGTCCTCATTCAGGTTTAGACGACATACAAATCCTTAGGTTTTTTGTTGTAAGAAGATCAAGACTTTGTTCTACAATTATTCTGACGGAAACCTTAGAAAAAAGAAAATAATTAACATCTTTCACAGGCCTAAGCCCCTTCCTTTACACACTTTTTAACCCCTCCTCACCTTTTTGGGGTTCAGTTACCTGTTTCATTAGGAGTCAAACCATGGAGGGGCAGAAGAATTTGTTTGCACTAATGATCAATCTTCCAGCATTTAGAACATGTAGAATTTTTGGATTTCCTGAAAAATTTCCCTGGCATTTTATTCTGTCCTGTGATGGTTACTTGGTGGAAAATATGCATATGTCTGATGTAACCTTTCAGTTAAAACCACATTTTGGTCGATCATGGATGGTAAAGTACTAAGCTTATGTTTGACTGATATGTTTATTATTAATATATGTAGCTCATAATAGCTAGTCAGAACTACCCTTTCTTAGTAGTTTGTTCTATTCTATGCAGTAACGAGCATCAGCCTAAATGAAAGTTGCATTGTGTTGGTTTTTGCAGGAAAGGCATCAGAGTGAATGAGATGTTGAACGAGATAAGGGCAGGTCTAAGAAAGTGTTAAAGATTTAAATGTGAGATCATGAGGTTGTTTGTAAAACAGAGACCCTCTGAATTAGACAGGTTAGGAAGTTTTTGGGTTGTACATAGATGCTTAATGTAATCTTATAATGAATGAATTGGCAATTGTAATACTTTTCCTTCAATTAATGAATGAAATCCTAGCATCTCAATAGGATTATACTTTAATGTAATCTTTTTTCTTACTTTTCTTTTTATCAATATCTTTAAAATGTTGGCGGGTTCTAATTTTCGCTCACAGTTTACAAAACATAGATTTTGTACGCTTAAATTTGAATTTATGACATGAATGGGTGCACTGTAGACCTTCTCGAAGATGAGATAACTACAAAATCTGAGAACGTGTGCAATGATTTGAGAAACTGGCAGGTGCCGGTTGTAGGGGGAATCCGTAGTACAGATTCATTTCTATGTGCGCAAAACTCGTGAAATTGTGGGTCCCATATGAATCCGGACGCGTTTAATCCACTGATTCTGTTTTGTCACTCAGTTCCAAGGACCGCTATTTCATGGGATTTAGGAAAAGCACACGTATCAATCTGCGTTGCTAATTTTCATGTAAAGCTGGTTTGGGAAATACCGCTGACCGCATTCTCTTATCTACAACTACAACCGTTTCACACGGTCACCGCCTCCAAATCCTAAACGGCTAAACCCAAACATTTTTCTTTTTTCTTTTTTCTTAAAAAAGTTTTTGTTTTTGAAAATTGAAAAAAAAAAAAAAAGAAATAATGAAAAAGCAAAAATGGAATGTTGCTTCTCTGTGTGCCACCTGAGCCAGCAAACAAGGGGTGTAGCCAAGTGTGTATCAGAGAAACAAACAGTGAGGCTGGCCGTGGACACGATCTGTCTTGTTCACCATGCCAAGTATCAACACTCCTCCAGCTTAAGCCACGTTTCAGGTAGGCCTCATTACTCCTTCCTGGCTCCTATTCTGCTAACTTGTCATATAAATACCGCCACCCATTCAGCCACCACCTTTCAATCAAAATCACAATCCCAAATCCCAAATTCCTTCAAGCTTATAGCTTCTCCCAGAGTTCTCTCTGTTTCAATTATAAGAATGTTGAAGTTAGAGAATGTGAGCAGTAGTAGTAGTAATGTGGAGGGTGGGGAAAGAAAACAAGTGAGAAAGGCAGCACAAGCTAGTTCAAGAAAGGGGTGTATGAGAGGGAAAGGAGGTCCAGAAAATGCTAAGTGCACTTTCAAGGGTGTGAGGCAGAGAACCTGGGGCAAATGGGTGGCTGAGATCCGTGAACCCAATCGCGGTGCTCGTCTCTGGCTTGGGACTTTTGACACCTCCCAAGAAGCTGCCTTGGCCTATGATGCTGCTGCTCGTAAACTTTATGGTTCGGAGGCAAAGCTCAATTTGTCTGACCAATTAGTCCCTCAATATGATCATCAACATCATCAAGTGATCTCCTCTTCCAATGGGCCCAATAACACCCAGATGGCCCAAACACTGCAGAACTCAGGTACTACTAATGCATGTTTCTCAAACACTAATGATCATACCCCAATATCAGCTAGGGTGGTGAAGGATGTTGATTTTGCAGTACCAGTAATCCACGATGAGATCAATGCTCTGGTGTCTTATCCTAATGGGAACGCTGAGTTTGAGGCCCATGGTAATAACCCATATCATCAGGAAAACAACAACAACATCATCAAAGTGGAGGACAATCAAGTCAATGACTTGTGGGAGAATTTAAGCACAAACCTGCCAGTGTGTGACGACTCTTCAATATGGGTAGAAGCTGCCATGTCCATTGATTTCCCAGTTCTGATGGAAGATCATGGGATTTTTGGCAGCAATTTCCTTGATGGGAATAATAGCTGGGAAGCCTTGCACTCATCTCCTTGGTGCATGTAAATTAATTCAAGCTTCAAGCTACAAGTTGGGTGGGGAAGGAAATCACTTCAGTTGTATAAATTAAGTATCCACATACTATATATATAATATACATACGGAAATGGTTAAGTCTTTAAGGTTGGTATGTATATATACGATAGATATATGGAGTATGTGTCAATCGGCAGCGGTGCCGCATGGGAATCTTCTGTGTAAATATGTCATATCATATTATCTGGTTTTTATCTTTTCATTGTATTTAGTTGTTTTGGGGTATAAATTAAAATGTATCAGGCGTAAATGGTCGCGCTTGCAAGCACTATTGTCCTTTTATGTATAAATAAATATATATATGATGCTGTGTACGCAGTCGTACGTGTATAAAGTACTATAGAAATATTATGGGCGACTATGACATATTTGTGTTGTACGTGCCTTGCATTTAAACCTGTATAATAATATGTTACGTCAATTTGCTTTCAAATTTCTTTTTGTTTGAATCAAACTTCCTTCGTCAGCCTTGGGGTGATGTCCTCACTCCTCGGAGCAAAGTTATATCCCAACTCCCACATGACTTCAGCTGCACTGCTTCCTTTTCCCAGTTGATTATTCAAAGTTGCCATCTTCTCTCTGAAAAAAATTTTAATCTGCAGACACTGCATGTAATACTGACGAATTTTTGACTCATTATTGACAAGATGCTATCAATAGATTTGGATGTATAAAAGTTTTATGAAAGTTTTATGATGGTTAATTTTGAGGTGTCAATACAGTGATTTCTGAGTAGAATCTGAATATCCTACTAATAAAATAAATTTTATTTTATTTTTAAATACTAACAAATTTAATCAACAATAGATTTAAATGTCAGTACATATTTTTAACTAATAGAGATTTTATCAGGGACAAATTTAATCAATAGATTTCAATAGATTTAAATGTCAGTGTAGACTTTTTGAATACTGACAGAGATCAGTAAATTGAACTGACAGAGATTTATCAGTAGATTTAAATATGTCAATGTAATAATTTCTGAACACTAATAAAGATTTATCAATAAATTATATGTCAGTGATTAGAGATTATGTGTCAGTGTAACTCAACTCTTTAAATTGAATATGTCAGAAAATTTGATGCATCAGTGCAGCTCCTTAAGTTCTTATCTCATTATCTCATTAGGACTGTCCTCTTGAAACTTGAATTTTGAAGTTTGAACTTATCCTTTAGTGTAAGACAAGTGAGGCAGAATAGCAGTGATATAAATTCTTATCTCTATCTCTGTTGCCAGTCAGTCAGCGCGCTTGTCTCTTTATCACTTTAGTCTTCTAGACATTCTCCACCATCTTGTTCCTTACGACACCTTGAGAAGATCGATTAAAGATTAAAGAGTGTGTCTGTTTCTGCCTCTTCAAGGCTTCATCTCATCAGCTGAAGCTATTGCTCTGGCTACAAAAGAACGAGTAAGGATCCTATTTGAGATGATTAGCCTCATTTTCTGCAAAAGTTCCATGCGAATGAGTTTATTCAGTTGGATTAGTTTTATATATATAACTTAAACTGGGACGTTGTTAGCAAAGAAGCGTTTGTAGTCCAACGGTTAGGATAATTGCCTTCCAAGCAATAGACCCGGGTTCGACTCCCGGCAGACGCATATTATATATATTTTTGTTAAAATAAAATCTACTACAAATCGATATCCCTGCAATCCATCCATGATTTAGCTTTTTTAGAGGTAATCCATGATTGAAGCTTAATTTATAATTTTTTTGGTTCTAGAGAAATTACCTTAAATTAGTTAATCAATAAGTAATTTCTATTGTAGAACATCCCTGTAACATTTTTATTGAGAAACAAGAATATATATAATATAATTTCGCATAAAACATCAATATATACACATTTATGTGTGTGTATAAAGGTTTGCAAGATGTTATATAATTGTACAATGAGATACAACAAGATCAACCCCCCATCACCCTTACCCTAAAACCTCGAATAACTTCACTTGGGCAAATCTTGGTTCCAAAGGTTGTGTCATTCTGCAGAACAAAAGGCCAGTGCAATATTCACAACTTAATTTTGAGCAATACAGAAGACTGCTCATGAATATTAATATGAATTTTGTAATTAGCATGCATACTTAATTACTCCATCAGTAACCAATTCTTCTAGATTTCCTACATCTCCAATGGTAATGTAAACTGGGGCTGATTGGTCACTTATGGGAGTGCAGACTCCATTCACAATGTTGTAGCCTTGTAGGCAATGTTTAATTTAAACACAGATATTTCCTTTTGTTTTTTTAATCAAAATTCCGTCAGCCTTGCTCACATGAGCTTAGCCACTGTTTCCTTTTCCCAGTTGAGTTGGGTTCCAACTTTTAATTGAAAGTTGCCATCTTATTTATGAATTTTAAAAAATGACAAAAAAAAAATTCTTAAAAAAAACAATTATATATATAAATATTGTATATATGTAATACAGACAAATTTTTTTACTTTTGAATACTGCAAGAGGTTTTATTTGTTAGTAAGTTAAAATGTGTCATTATTTTATCAGTATATTTGGATGTATCAGTGCAGTGACTATTGAGTACTGACAAGATTCTATCAGTAGATTTGAATGTATGTACTTTTGAATACTGATAAAGTTCTATCAGTAGATTTGAATATGTGAGTACAAGTCAATATACCACATATGCAGTTCTCCTATTCTCAGTAGGACTGATTGTGCTTTTTCGGTGGTGGCTTGTCTTCTTTGAAACTTGGAGTTTGAAGTATAAACTTATAAGTGTAAGACAAAGCAATGACTTTAATTTCATATATATGAATTAAACTGAGAATTTCTTGGCATAACGGCGTTTGTAGTCCAACGGTTAGGATAATTGCCTTCCAAGCAATAGATCCGGGTTCGACTCCCGGCAGACGCACATGTTAAGATTTGACGGATGCATGATTCTTGCCGTCGTCTGCCTACATGCGGTCGCGCATTCCATTCCAATTTCCAAGTGCATTGACGCTTGGGTCAGCAGCTCTCATCTAACCTGCCCTATTTTTCATTGCTCTATTTCCAGCATAGATGGACTACCTGTGTTAATCATTTTATCTTGCGGTTTGATAATTTTTATTGTATACTACTAGACGACTGGTCTTCTAGTACAGTGGTAGTATTATTAATTGATTAATAAGTTTCTCTAGCTCGATCAATATCTGTACAGTTAAACTGCTACCCACCTTCAAGGAAAACAAGAATAATATGATATTTTCTTCTCTTTTTTATCTGAAGAATGATAATATGATTTCATTTCAAATAATATATTGATAATACATATATGCATATATATATATATATATACTGTAGGTTTCGCTATTACAAGGACTTGATCATCGTCAAACTTTGCAAGATGTTATATAATTCTGCAATGACAACCAAAACATGATCTATTAAGATCCTTAGCTCACTAGCTCTGCAATTCTATAAAATCACAGTAAAGAAGAACGAAGGCAAGGAAAATGTGAGGGGAAATTTCGTGATGCTCAAGCTGAGTTTACCACCAGTATTCATGCATATATATTCTCCTTTGAAAGATATGGACTTGGGCATTTAGCCGTTACAACAGAATTTGGGGAAGAGTGAGACTATGATCTCATCTCAACCATACAAACCTTTTGTCCTATAAGACAATTACACATGGCATAAAATAAACTAACATGATTGCCTATCATTGAGGACACTGCTCACCAACGAGCTTGACTAACTGGACTTAATTAATTAACAATAAGATCAATTAATAGCCTTAATTCTAACACTCCCTTCTAAGGCATTAATTGATTTAACTCCAAGTTTACTTCTTAGCACATTGAACCTGTCCTTAGCTAAAGCTTTAGTAAAGATGTCTGCGACTTGATCTTCACCTTTGCAGTACATAATCTTGATTTCTCCTTCTTGAATTGCATCACGGATAAAGTGAAACTTCCTTTTGATGTGTTTTGACCTCTGGTGAAACACAGGGTTCTTTGCCATAGCAATGGCAGATGTGTTGTCACACAGCAAAATTGTTGGCTCAACTTGCTCTTCACCAAAGTCATGTAGAACAAAACGCAACCAAATAGCTTGAGTTGTTGCTTCAAATGCACTCATATATTCAGCCTCAGCAGTGGAGAGTGCTACACTCTGCTGCTTCACAGAGGCCCACAAAAATGCTTCACTTCCAAATGAAAAGGCATACCCTAAGGTAGATTTCATGTCATCATCATCCCCACTCCAGTCATTATCACAATATCCAACCAAAAATGATGAATCCCCTTGCCTGTACTGAATTCCATAGTCGATAGTTCCCTGGATGTACCTACGAACTCTTTTAGCTGTTCCATAGTGCTTGTTAGTTGGACAATGCATCAATCTAGCAAGGAGGCTAGCAGCATACATGATGTCAGGTCTGGTTGCAGTTAGGTAGAGTAGACTACCTACAATCTTCCTGTACATCTCTTCATCAGCATCTTCACTTCCATCATTCTTACTCAACTTTTCTGTAGTGGCTATAGGAATTGCAACAGACTTACGATCTTTCAATCCAAATTTCTCTAGAAGCTTTTAAGCATACTTCTTTTGATGTATAAACACACTCCCTTCTTGCTGAATCACTCCAATGCCAAGAAAGTGGTGTAGCGAACCTAAGTCTGTCATCTCATATCTTTGCATCATTTCATTCTTAAATCCTTGCAGCATTTCTCCATCATTGCCAGCGTAGACAATATCATCTACATAAATGGAGACAATGAGAGTACCTTGCCCTTCTTTATTTTTTACATAGAGTGTTGCCTAACTCGAACTCTTGCTGAATCCACATTGCAACAAATAAGCATCTATGTTTACATTCCATGCCCTGGGTGCTTGTTTCAGGCCATATAGAGCCTTTCTCAACCTGTAGACTTTGTCTTCAACATTTTGGACCACAAATCCATCTGGTTGGTCAACATAAACTTCTTCTTCAAGAACCCCATTCAAAAATGTAGATTTCACATCTATTTGATACAGCTTCCATCCTTTCTTTGCTGCCAAGGCAATGAGAGTCCTTATGGTGTCAAGTCTTGCAACAGGTGCAAATGTCTCATTAAAATCCACTCTAGGCTTTTAAGTATAGCCTTTAGCAACCAACCTTGCCTTATGCTTCTGAATTGTCCCATCCAGATTCAATTTTGTTTTGAAGATCCATTTGACTCCCACTGTAGGCTTGATGCATGGTCTGTCTACCAATTCTCAAGTTTGATTCTTTTCTATCATAGAAAGCTCTTCTTCCATAGCTTTCTACCATGCTGGATCCTTTGATGCTTCTGCATAGGTTTCAGGATCTACAATACTAACCTTGCATTGAGCAAATACTTCACTGAGATTTTTCCATTTCTTTGGTGTGAAATCATAGGTATTTATCATCCTTATTTCTCCATTTGCTCCTGTTGATGCAGTTTCACTGGTCTGAGCATGTATCTTAGTACCATTTTTATCACTTGGGGTAGTCAAACAAGGTTCAGGAGTATTAAACTCAGTGCTTGACAGAGGTGTGACACGCATAGGAGTATTTGAAGTGGCAGTGGTGTCTGCAGCATGAATTTCACTTTCTTGTTCCCAAGGTACAGTGATATACACTGTTTCCTTGTTCTCCCAATCCTATAGAGCAGATTCTTCAAATATAACACTCCTTGACACAATCACCTTGTTACTTGCCAGATCAAACACTCTATACCTTTTCTCTCTAATGCCATAGCCTACAAACACTCCTTTCTGTCCTTTTAAATCTAACTTCTGTCTTTGAGGTGATGGAACATGTGTATAACACACTAATCCAAACACTCTTAAATGTTCTACTCCTGGCTTTCTCCCATTGTACTCCTCAAAAGGAGTTTTGTTATTCAATGCTCGAGTGGGACACCTGTTTAACAAGTATACTGTTGTATTAAGCCTCACCCCAAAATTCCAATGGCAGCTTCTTTTCATGAAGCATTGTTCTTGCCATTTCCATCACAGTTCTGTTCTTCCTTTTTGCTATCCTATTCTGCTGTGGGGAATAGGCAACTGTGAGTTGTTTTTCAATCCCAACTTCTGCACAATATCTTTCGAACTCTAGAGAAGTGTACTCACCCCCCCTGTCACTCCTAAGCTTCTTCAATTTGTAGCCACATTGAAGCTCCACCATAGCTTTGAACTTCCTAAAAACAGCATACACATCTGACTTATACCTCAAGAGGTACACCCAGCACATTCTGGTTTTGTCATCAATGAAGGTCAGGAAATATTTATTCCTTCCAAGTGTTGCAGTCATTGGACCACGCACATCAATGTGTATCAATTTGAGTGGCTCAGAGGCTCTGTATGCCTTCCCTTTGTCAAACTCCATTCTTTGTGCTTTTCCTGCTGCACACTCCTCACACACATGATTACTTCCTGTAAGTTTAGGTAGCCCATACACCATTGTTTTCTCCTCTAGCATTTTGAGACTTTCAAAATTCAAATGTCCATATCTTCTATGCCATTTCCAAGAGGAATCCACAATTGTTGCTGAATTTGCCAATATAGGTGATACACTGGCAAATGACAGTGGGAAGCACCTATTTCCCTTCATCTGTATTGTGGCCACAAGTTGTTTCATATACTTATCTCCATAAATATTCACCACTGAATCTCCAAACACTAACCAATATCCATGCTCTATCATCTGGCCTACACTTAACAAGTTCTCATCCAAACCAGGGACAATCATAACCTCTTCAATGTATCTTGTACCATCTCAAGTTTCAACTGGTAAGGTGCCTTTCACAATTGATACAACTACATCCCCTGTGCCCATTTTCACCTTGCACTTTATACTTTGATCGACATTGATGAGTAAAGACTCACTACCAGTCATGTGGTTGCTACAGCCACTGTCCAAGTACCATATACTTCTATCACCTTCAACAGATGCTTTGTGACAAGCATAAAACATAGTGGCTGTTTCTTAAACTTGGTTAGCGTAATTAACAACTTGAGCCTTTCTGTTTGGCTGGTGGCAATCCTTCATGACATGCCAAAATTTGTCACAATTATGACATTTAACCTTCCCTTTAAACCAGTATTTCCTATAGTGAACTTTCTCACAAACCTTGCACTTTGGTTTCCCAATTTCAATCCCATTTTCATTTCCCTATCTTGCATTGAATTGTGGTTTATTTTCCCATTTCCTAGGTTTACCCTTCCAGTTCTTTTGATTTTTCCTTCCTCCTTCATGGTTATACCCTCTTCCTTGATTCGTTTGCCTCTTTGGAGCAACACTCATACTGGCAAATGCCTTCTCAGTGTGCTCAACATCATTCTCATGCCTGTTTAACCTAAGCTCATAACTCTTCAGAGAACCAAACACTTCATTTACAGAAATAGAGTTCAAGTCACTAGTTCTCTCAAGAACTACACACATAGGGTCATATATCTTAGTCAAACTGATCAATACCTTCTGCACTAACCTTTGCTGAGGCAGGTGTTCACCATACTTTTCCATCTGATTTGTTAAGTCATAGAACCTAGCAGAGTAATCAGCCAAGGACTCACCCTCTTTCATTCGCATATATTCAAATTCTTTCCTTAAACCTTGTAACACAACTGACCTAGATTGTTCATTTCCATGATACTCCTCCTGTAAGAGATCCTAAGCCCCTTTTGTTGTGTCTTGATTGATAATTCGAGCAAAAATTTCTTTTGATACAGCTCCCTGGATGATGCCAAGAGCTTTAGCATCCTTCATGTTTTGTTCTTCCAGGTACAAATCCACTTCATCATCATCATTAGCACAAGCTGATTCTGCATCCTTCTTCACCTTCTCCTTCTTCTTTTTAGATTCTGGAATCACTATGCCCCTGTCAACCAGCTTCCAAATCCCATGTGACTTAAATATTGTCACCATCCTTACCTTCCAAAACTCATATTCGGTGCCATCGAAGATGGGAGCCCGTAGCTCTCCATTTCCAAATCCAGCCATTAGCCTCCAATTTGAGTTGCTCTCTCACACACACTCACAGTGTCAACGCCCAGACCCAAATCGAACCTAGGCTCTAGATACCATGTTGAGATCCTTAGCTCACTAGCTCTGCAATTCTATAAAATCACAGTAAAGAAGAACGAAGGCAAGGAAAATGTGAGGGGAAATTTCGTGGTGCTCAAGCTGAGCTTACCACCGGTATTCATGCATATATATTCTCCTTTGAAAGATATGGACTCGGGCATTTAGTCGTTACAACAGAATTTGGGGAAGAGTGAGACTATGATCTCATCTCAGCCATACAAACCTTTTGTCCTATAAGACAATTACACCTGGCATAAAATAAACTAACATGACTGCCTATCATTGAGGACACTGCTCACCAACGAGCTTGACTAACTGGACTTAATTAATTAACAGTAAGATCAATTAATAGCCTTAATTCTAACATGATCATCCCCTTCACCCTTCTTCCCCTAAAACTTCTTTTACATTTTAAATTACATGTCATCAGGTATGAATATGACAGAAAGGTGAACTTGTGTAGCTTCATGGTCCAATGGAAGTGAAATTAAACTTTCTTTGAGTAACTTATCTTGGGCTAACAATTGGATTGGGTGATTATAATGCAGCTATGGATGACTCTTCCAAAGTACTGTTCCAGTATCTGTTTTGTAACCATAAAGAATCAGCTTCTATTGCATACCCATCTTGATTCCGATGCCAACTAAAAAAAGAATGAGTTCTATTTTTTATATCCAGAATCCCATGACCAAAGCTAGCTTCCCGAAATGCTGAGTAGCTCGGCTGTGGTTCTGTCATTCTGCAGAACAAAAAACCAGTGCAGTTTCAGAACTTTTGATCAATACAAAAGGCTCTTCATAAATATAAAAACTAATAGTAACCATCATCATAACTACAAATGTTATAATTAGCATACATACTCGGTAACCAATCCTTCTAGATTTCCTCCATCACCAATGGTTATGTAAACTGGGGCTGATTGGTCACTTATGGGAGTGCAGACTCCATTCACAATGTTGTATGCAATATTTGAAATCCGTTCCTGTGATGCAAACATATTTGGTTGTATAATCCATTGTTGACAAATCCTTCTTTTAGCTATTTGAGACCACAGTGTTTTAACACTCATTTCCTCAGAGTCATATAGATTCATTATTTTTGCTGTATTTCAATCATGTATGAATGAGTGTGAACTTACAGATCGTTCATAGGCATGGACATGACCAGCAAAGACAAGGTCTACTTTATACTCCACAAACCATTGCTCATACATCACTCTCATGCTTTCTCCTTCCATATAATGATGTACATAACTATTATATATCGGACAATGCATAAGAACAATAAGCCATGGTGTCTCAGTCCTGTTCACTTTGGGCAGCTCCTTTTCAAGCCACTTATATTGAGGGGTATATTTCCCTGCATATAAAACTACAACTTATACACACACAAGCATACATAACCAAACAAAGACTGTAGTACCTTGAAATTGTTCCGAATGAAATCGAAGATACAGAGGTGAAAATTAAGCATCCTTACCATATGCTGAGTAAGAGGACAAGACTATGATATATGCTGACGCTCTCTTGATGGAGTACCAAAGAGGAGATGTACTCTGCGAAGCTTTGTATGGAACAAAAAACCGGTTTGTGTAAGGTTTGAAGGGTTTACTTTCACCCTGCAATGACATTGCAGTTATTTCTTATGCTTTATCATGGTAGGAGTTTGTGCAGAACAAAATACCAATCAATATAATCTAACTGAGGCAAGCATTTGTGCTAAAACGAGTCACTTAGAAGTAATACTTTATCACTAACAATAAGCTTTGTGCTTTTGGCATATTAAAAAGTTCAAGAACAAAAAAAGAAACAAAAATAAGGCTCATACAAGTTCAGGAACAAAATCAATTTCGTGATTTCCTGCAGTCCATATCCAAGGTTGAAAAGCAGCATTTCTCTCTATGAACCTCCCCCATGTATCCCACCTGTTATTGTCATGAAACGGATAATCATCTGCATAAGAGAGGTCCCCAACAAACAATACCGTCTGTCCTTTTGTGGGGTTTAATTCATAATGTGTAAGTGTTCGATTTGAATCATGTGTCTGACCAAGGTCCCCTGCTCAAAATGAACACCAGAGTGACAACAAGATACAAAACACAAATATTTGAACCAAAAACTTCATAACCAATACAACTGATGGTGGAAGACAAGTAACTTGGATGCATGAAATTCTCTATTTTTTTGTTACCAATTCAATGATCCAATTATATTTTCAACTAAAAACTGATTCAAGAACACAAGGATTTTTGATGCATGAAATTGAATTACCTATGAGGCCAAAAGTATAGGCAACATCAGGACCAAGACTAGGAGGGGTTATAAACCAAAACCGTCGCGTGGTATTCCCAATCCCAACTTCATAGTAGTATTTGGTGTCAAACTGCAGTTGTCATAAACTCTGTACCTTCAACAATTCGATTCAAACACGATGAATTAAAGGGGACTAATGACAAGCTCTTACCTCCAAATCGTTAATGGTGCAGTGGTGAATGTACCCAGAGGTGTAATTGAAGTACTTGTAAGTAAGAACATTGCCCTCAGCACGGTTTTTGAGCTGGCTGTTGTCTGCCCAGTAAAGCACTGTACTTGAACCAGGTTCATCTGGAGTAACCCAAGCCACAATCACACCCTTCCCGACATGGTCTCCTTGTGTTATATGAACCTTCAACAATTATATATATATGACCCAGAAATCAAAGTATAATGAATCAACAATCTTGATGAAAAAATTATGATTCAGTAATTTAAAAAAAGGGTGTTTAGAATTTAGACACAGACCTGCTGAGGGGAATTATATCCCGGAGGCACTCGGAACACATCACTGTCCAAAGGCATATCGCGCGACAAGTCATCGTTCCTGACATAGCTACTTGTAATCCCGCCGTCACAAACCTCCACAACAATCAGTAACATAGCTACTACAAGCCCAGCACAGTCCCACCTAACTCCCATCTCTGTCTCCTTCATTATGTCCATTTCTCATTACAATGTATTTTTATTTTAGAATTAGTAGTATAGGAATATACAATACTTTATATGCGAATATACCACGTCTTTTTACCTCATTTATTCATAGTCTCAGCACATCAGTCCTACTCACAGAGAGAGAGAGAGAGAGAGTATGAGTGTACGGATTGTAAGCAAAGAAGTTGGTGTAATTAAAGAAGGGAGAAGTGAAGAACACAGAGATTAATTGACTGTTGTTGTGGACACGTAGGCCAACGGTCATTCAAAACGACCAAGTGCATGTCATTTTGTACATGCAATTAGAAATGTTTTTGTAGATGATATAAGGACATGGAATATTCACTGTTGCAATCGAATATATGCTCCTATTTTAATCATTGGCGCATAGCTATGTGAGCCTCAAGAACTAGTTTATGTTTATTGGGTACATCATTTGGGCCGTGATTTACAGCATGAAATTGAAATTTTTTGTGTGGGTATTTTCAGAATGAACTGATGCTATTGGGCCGCGACGTTAGGTAACCCAAAATCGGGGAGTTTAAGGAGAGTAATTATGCATGTGTATATTATTATGCCATATGGATGCAGTGTAGCAGAATTTTCCATTCCACTTTGACCAAGTACTTAGGCGGCAATCTGACTGGTTCCTACAACTCCCATTTGTTTTCGTTGTATGACAGGGTTCGATCATTGTAAGCACCAACACCTTGCCTTATTCCGCAACACTTTGCTTAGCCCCACCAACTTGGGGAGATTAATAAGTCAGATTTTGGCTATGCCGTCCCCCACACACACTTAAAAGTAGCTCAAACTTACTGTCATATAAAACGTCCAAATCAGATAGGTCAAACACACAAAACCGTTCTTTTTATAATGACACCAACCTTATTCAAATTATTTCCTACAGGTATAGAGATACTGAATAGATCTCCGAGCTAGCTAGATAGCTTCTTGCAGTTGCAGAGATCGAGCACATTAATTCAATGGAGAAACCTGAAGCATCAGCTGCTGGTGACCCATATGAAAAGTCCTTCATTCAGCCATCTATGGAAAGATTTGAACAAGATTTTGATATTGACGAACCTAAGAAGGTAACGTCACTTCAATATTAATAAGCTAAGCTATATGTTATTCTACGAGCTAAATAGTATTATAGTAATACCCCACAAACTTTTCTCTAACTAGCATCAACTTGTAGGTAGCAAGCCTATCGAGTAGTACTTTGGTGAGCAATGGATGTGTGGACTTCCGAGGGAAAGTTGCAGACAAGGCAACAACTGGAGGGTGGAAGGCTTCTCCGTTTATCATAGGTGATTATTGAGTTTAATTTAATTAATTAAAAGCTATAAATTTAGTAATTGTAATTTTAATTATTTGATTACGTTGGTTGCAGTGAATGAGGTAGCTGAGAGGCTTGCATTTTTTGCAATTGCTGTAAACATGGTGGCTTACTTGGTGTTTGAGATGCCACAATCACTACCAAATGCTGCGACTCATGTAACAGATTGGATTGGAGCTGCATACGTTCTAACCATTCTTGGAGCTTTTTTAGCTGATGCTTATTTGGGCCGCTTCAAAACCATCATCATTTTCTCTTGCGTATACGCAGTGGTAAGAACCCAATACCCAATTTGGATCACTTCTCTTAACCTTACTGGGCCTGGAGCCCATCATCCTAAGTTCCCCTGATAATATTGGGCCTAGAGCCCATTGTGAACACTTCGATATATGTAGGGAATGGTCCTGTTGACATTATCAGCCTCCGTAGACAGCCTACGTCCACCTCCATGCACGGCACGACCATGCAACAAAGCGAGCGACGGCCAAACGGCGTTCCTCTACTGCGCATTGGGACTCATAGCTCTCGGAACCGGTGGTATCAAACCGTGCGTCTCGTCGTTCGGGGCTGATCAATTCGACGAGGCCGACAGCAGAGAAGTGCAAAAGAAATACACATTCTTTAATTGGTTCTTCTTTGCTATAAACATGGGTGCGCTGCTGGGAATCACACTGCTGGTTTACATACAAGACCACAAGGGGTGGACTTGGGGTTTTGGAATCCCAACAGTGGCCATGGTCTGCTCCATCGTCATCTTAGCCGCTGGAGTTCCATACTATCGTTATCAAAAGCCTATGGGCAGCCCTTTTACTAGGTTCATTCAGGTCATTGTGGCATCACTCAGGAACCATTCTAGAGGCGTTCAGGTGGCACGTGAAGCTGAGCTTTATGAGGTCAACACTAAGGACTCTGATATCTTGGGCGCCCGAAAGCTAACTCACACTTCGCAATACAGGTCGGTGTACACTAATTTTGTCCAATTTATGGATGAAATTAAATAATCAAATCTAACAGCAATTGTGATCTAATTAATGTGTGCAGGTTTTTGGACAAAGCAGCAGTGGTGACGGACCCAGAGGTGAACTTAAAGAATCGTTGGATGCTATGCACAGTGACCCAAGTGGAAGAATTAAAATGCTTCATCAGAGTCCTTCCAATATGGGCATCAACCATTGCTCTTGCCCTCTCCTTCTCTCAACTGTCCACCTTCTTCGTCAGCCAAGCCTCCATCATGGACCGCAAACTCTCTCCCAGCTTCGAAATCCCTGCTGGCTCTGTCCCCGTCTTCGCTGCCATCAATGCCCTCATCCTCGTCCCCATCTACGAAAGATATTTGGTCCCTATCTTCCGCAGCCGCACCGGCCACCACCGCGGCCTCACATCCTCACAAAGAATGGGCGTGGGGCTCTTTGTCTCCATCTTCGCCTTGGCTTCGGCTGCATTGGTAGAAAACAAACGCCGCCAACACTCAAACCCGAAAAGCATGAGTGTGTTTTGGTTGCTTCCACAGTTCTTTCTCATGGGTAGTTCTGAGGTTTTCACTTACGTCGGACAATTGGAGTTTTTCTACGATGAAGCCACGGATGGTACGAGGAGCATTAGCAGTGCCATGTTTTTGAGTGAGATTGGGATTGGGAGTTGGTTGAGTACTGCGCTGGTTAAGATTGTGGAGGGAACAACTGGTGGAGAAAGAGAAGGGTGGTTGAGGAACGAACTAAATAAGAGCAAGCTTGATTACTTTTATTGGATATTGACCGCCATTAATGGGGTTAATTTCTTGGTTTATTTGTTGGTTTCTTGGCGTTATAAGGGTAGGGACGGTGGCAGAACAAGTGTGAGAGATATTGGTGGGGAGGAGAAAGAAAATGAATTGAGTTAATTTGGAGTCAGGCTTGTGGAATTTCAAAGAGTATGCGAATTAATTTCCTTAAAATTGTGTATTAATTAGTTTCTTCATTATTTTCTCATGCCTTATTCAATGTGGAACCATTTAACCTAGTTTCTTTGTTAATTTGGTAATTTGTCATATGTTAGTAGCAAGCAACACTACTTTTTCTGTTTTCCTTCTTGTCTTTAATTTCATGGAGGCCTGAAAAATTTCTTTGTGGGGGTCTTGTAGTTGTAGCGTGAACACCAATTCACTACACGAAGCTTTACGGAGGAAAATGAAATGAATAGATCGATATATACAAAGGCCGCTTATAATTATAAAAGAAATGCATGCTTTCACAAAAAGGTACTAGTTATAATTATGGAGCCTTATGATTAAGGCTCTTTAATGATGTGATATTGGGATCCGATAATCATCCAGTATTAAATCTTACCTAGAATTTTGTCATTACGCTAACACAAAAGAATCATATAGATTATCACACTTTTTGAAATCAACTATTTTGTGGATTGCAGCCACTTTTAATTTTAGTAATTAAGAGTATTTGCTTGTACATTTGAAGTTGTGGTTGATCTCGAATCCCTCTTCCCAATATAAAGAAAAAGATAAAGTTGTTTCATCTTCTTTTTTTTTTCCTCTCACCACGAGTCTTGACTCTTAAGTCTCAACCATGATATTAATTACTTGGCCAAAAAAAAAAAAAACCATGATATTAATTACCACTCATGTAATTAGCACCATCACATCATTCACATGTGAGGAAAGTACTGAAAAACAAATGTTAATAACAAACTTAGGTTTGACATCTTCCTATTTATNAAACTTTTAGTGTCAATTATTATTAAACCCGTATGCAAGGTGTTAAATTTCGAAAATTTCGCCGAAATTTTTGTTTTTGAGGGGGGTCGAAATTTTAGAGCCATACCATAAAAATTTCGAGTGGATTTCGAAAATTTCGGCGAAATTTCCGAAATTTCGCCGAAATACCCGAAATTTTCGAAATTTTCAAAATCAAACTCAAACCCTAAAAATCAAAATCAAAATTTCACAAAATTGGCATCTCAGACCTTTGGGGAATGAAAGCCTATGGTGAGGGAAGGAAAACCCACAAAAAAAAATGGTGATCGGAGCTCGGAGGTGGCCGGAATCGGCGAAAGAATCCGGCGGTGGCTCACTGTTATTTCGCAATTTCCGGTGCTTGTGGTGGCTGGCCGGCGTGGAGGAAGGGTGGGAGAAGATGGCCGGCACCTAGGGGTCCTGCTGGTGGCCTTGGGTTGACCGGAAAAGGCCGGCATGGTGGCCGAAAATGGAGGCGCTGCTGCTGTGAGGGAGGAAGGAAAAAAAAAAAAAAAAGAAGGGGAAAGGAGTCACGGGTAGGGAGGAGAGAGAGGAAAGAAGAAGAAAAAAAAAAAAAGGGAAGGGGAAAGCACTCACGGGCAGGGAGGAGAGAGAGAGGAAAGAAGAGAAAAAGGAAAAAAAGGGGAAAGTGGGCTGGGCTTGTGGGCTGGGCAGCAGAAAGTGTAGGGAAAGAAAGGAAGGAAAGAAAAAAAAGGAAGGAAAAGAAAAAAGGAAGGAAAAAAAAGAAGGAAGGAAAAAAGAAGGAAGGAAAAAAAAAGGAAAGAAAAAAAAAGAAGGAAGGAAAGAAGAAAAAAAAGAAGGAAGGAAAAAAAAAGAAATGAAAGAAAAGAAAAAAAATTTAGAATGGATTGGGATTTGACCGTTTAAGATATTTAGACAATTGAAAAAAATAGTTTGGGATTTTGTTTAGTTCTTTAGATTTGGGTTTCATTTGGTCTCTATTTTTGAGATTTCGTTTGGTTTTTGGTTTTGGAGTTTCGTTTTGTTATTTTTAAACCCTAAACCCTTATAGATTTCTATATCAAAAAGTATTTAAAATACCCTAAAAAGCCTAAATCTCTAATATTTTATATCTTATCCTAAAAAATATAAAATATAAATAATATACTAATTTTATTTATTAATTATACTAATTTTATTTAATTGTATTTGTCTCCAGCATGCACTATAATCACCTTAACACATGAAACCTATTATAAAATTTGGTTTCTTCAATATTTTTTTTATCAATATAGTAGATTATATGTTAAATAAACATATAGTAAAATTTCATTCAAAATTTCCGTATTTTAATAGTAATTTCCATCATTTCTCTCAAAACTCTAGCGAAATCGAAATTTCCGTCGAAATTTCCGTCGAAACTTCCATCGAAACTTCCACAGAACCGAAATTTAACTCCTTGGGTATAGCTACCTTTAGAAATACCTATAACGTACCATTGGATCTATTTATCTAGAGCATATATACACAGGCGTGAGCTGATCATGAGTATCTTCTTAATTAGCGTTTATGAATGTAAACATCTGAATATCTGATATAGCTTCACATATATTAATGCATGCAAGAAGTCGATCTTTTTTTTGGTAAATCAAACCATAAATTAACATATAATTAAAGCAAATATGGAATTTCAGGCTCTAAGGCCCACATAGCTGACAAAGATCATGATGGATATTCATCCCCTGAGATCTCTCCGATTGAGTAAAAGTGAAAAAAAAAAAAAAAAAAAANAAAAGAAAAAAAAAAAAAAAAAAAAAAAAACACCTCCATTCATAAACACACACACACAACAAGCTTTCTGATATATATAGCTAGAGCAGTACTTTTCTTTTTTTGTCGGTCCTCCTCTTGAAAAGGCCAAGGGTACTGTTGTTAATGAAAGTTAGGCTGATTGCGATCAAACATTTTCGGTGGAGGAAGAGATGAGTGGCTGAGTGAGGGACGTCTTGGTTTGGCTTTTCCTGTTGTTTGCATGTTGATCTGGAGTGGACTGAATTGGAACCCTGTTGGCTTGAGTTTGAGCAAACTTTTTTTCTTCTGATTTGCCCCACAACACTAGGTACAGCCCCACTATGATCAGCACCGCCCCAATTATCCTGTCCAATGTTCACATCCATTCATCCAATATTAATTTATATATTCCACAAGGACCACAACAAAAAAAGATGAATCCAAAATGTGATATCTGTATGCGCTTAATTGGTGATTTCTAAATTTATCCAAATTCTCTTCATGTGTAATTATTGATATATGTGTCTTTTTTGTGAGGTACTACTGTGTGCATAAGTGCATTGTATGTGTTGTCCTTGGTTACTTATGAGTTATGATGGATCAAAATGGTAATATCTTCTATAGCTAGGTTCTAATTAATGGGCCTACTATTAAGATTGATATGCACTTGTTGGGTACAAATTAATAATGGATCGAGTTTGATGCATGAGTTATAGAGAGATACGTAGGGGTAGGGGGTGGAATGAGAAATCGATAAAATGAATGGACCCTACGTACCCCCCCAAGTAGAACTCTTCGCCTAAAGCGACGGAGGCCATTATAGCGACAACCAGAGTCTGAACAGGTTGATATACAGCCACAAAGACTGGGCCTCCTCTGTCTATGCACCATATCTGTACAGCGAATGCGATCCCTGATGCAACCACTCCCTGCAAGCATTTTATATTTTTCCATTAAATAATATTTACCCAAATCAAAATCTTTGCAAAGAAAGATTATATATATAACCAAAAAAAAAGAGAGATAGAGAATGATCCCAAATCATTGATATATTTCACTTTCAATACCATCACCACTCTGCATTATTGCATAACAACTTGTTTGTCGTTGGGAAAAGAATAATTCATTTATCTATATATAAGTCATATATAAATTTTAGGTAGCAATGGTTCTCTTGATCACATCAACAAGTTGTGTATCCTTTTATTTCTGATGAACTAAAGAGTGGAGAAACTTTAATTTTTGGTCCTGAAAACCTTTGTTAAGTAAGCAGGAAAAAGGGCGTATCACATACATACCAGAGAGGAAAAATCAATTATAACAAAAATTGATTTTCTTTTTTCAAGACAAAAAGCAAAGATGGGTCCCCACTAGAAAAGCATAAGTTTCTTCTGAATTGGCCGGAAGTGTTTGTCATTGAAGGGGGTCGCTATTGGCTGAATCTTCAGTCAAATATTACATTAAACTTCTGATTTGACCACTACTCTCCCTCTTTATTATTACGTATTATATACTGTAAGCAAAAAGATAAAATGGGATACCAGTAATAGTGGTAGGTGAGTGAAAATCAACCCAAATTATAGGGGGTAAAAACACAATTAAACCTATAATTAAAAATATAAAAAAAAAGATTTCCGTCAGTTAAAATAATTATAATACGAAAGAATTAATTAATATTTATATGTATGATTTGTGATTTATAATTAAGAAATTAATGTGAGTGAGCAATATATAGCATGGAGATAGATGGAACTGACCGCGTAGAAGATGCTGAAGACTTCTCCACCGTTGTGAAAGATCCAAGCCTGAGAGTCTCTCTCGAAAACGGCAGCGATTATGAGGAACTGTATAATACCAAAGAAACAGGTGTAGGAGGTGACGGAGAGGCGAGCCGGGTACTTCTTGAGAACCGGGGCTTGCAAGACGAGCCAGCCGGACCACGACAGGCAATGCCCAATCAGGTACACGCAGCCCAGGGTCCAGCTCTTTCCCTTTGCATCGCCAAGTACCGACATAGTCGACGACGTCGTATACAGAAATGATGATGATGATGATAAGCTGCTGCTACTGCTCATCATCCTCATCATCATCATCTGGAGTGGCGGACTTGGGCTGTATATGGTGGGACCCTTGTATAGGGTAATTACTGACGCTCCCGCCACGCAGAAAATCGTTCCGGCCACCTTTGCAATGCCATCCTTTCGGTTTAGTCGGACTTGCTCTATGCTGTAATTAAGGAAATTTGATTATTTATATATTTCAATGATGGAAGATAAAATTGAATAAATTAAGAGAGGGTTTGATCGATTTGATGAGTTATTTATTAATTACGTACCGGAGCAAGACTGCCATGAGAAAGGTGATGGCTGGGACGGAGTTTTGTATTGCGGAAGCAAAGGTAGGTGATGTGTTGTCTAAACCCAGCAAGTAGAACCCTTGGTTTGCTGTTATTCTGTAATTAAATTAAAAAAAACAAATCAAAGTGAAATAATAAGATTAAGGTGATGGATCATTCAATTAACTTTCTTTTAAAACATATGTGTAAATGTTCTCTTATTAGATATTAAATTTATGGTCAAAACTTAAAAACACAACTATATATAATAAAAATATATATTTATGTATGTTTTTATTATTATACCCAATAAGGGCCAGCAGGAAGAACTGAAGGAGAAAATTTAACGTGATTGCAGGCCTGTCCTTCCTGAAGAAAGAGTAATAAGATGGAAGAAGAAGTTAATTAAGTAAAATATTATAAGAGATAATTAATTAATGAATTAATTAAAGATTAGTGATGGGTGGAGGTTGGTACGTACTTCTCTAGAAAATAGGCAAAGGGTAGGAGAAGAAGCAAAGCGATGATGTTCCTGTAAACAGGGAAGACAAGCTTACTAATGCCCATGTTGAGGGCAAATCTGGAGACGACATGGAAGCCTGCATAGCCAAACTGCAAGGCCAGCATGGCTCCATGCAGTTGAAGCCTTTCAGGCACCGAACACCACATTCTCTTGGCAGAGCCAGCTGAGCCTCCTACTGCATCAGCCATTGCTGATGATCGAGATCGATCGATGATAATTTAGAATGTTGTATTACAAAGTGATTATGAAGAGGGAAAAGTGGTGGTGGTGGAGAGTTAGGAGAAGACGAAGAGATATAAATATACAGATTTGGAAGAAGGGTATGTCCCACAAAGGGCCCTAAAAAGAAGTAACGTCAACTGTTAGGCCTTCAAATGTTTTTGGGTTGTCTCCCACATACATTCTGCTTCCTCAGCTGACAAGACACACGCCCCATCGCACTATCGATCTACAGACTACAAGGCTACAATACAACACCTTACATATATGCAAAAAATATTCATTCAAATTAATTTGGTGTGTTTTATTTTTTATTTTTTGAAATTTATTTGGAAAGGGTAACGGGTTCTGTTTTGGCATCACTCTATTAATGATGATAATTAAGAGGCTAGGGCCTCGGGGTCAGGGGTGTGGCCGAGCCGCCATTGATGACATATAGATAGCGCGCACGAGGGGTGTGTGGGTACCCCTGCCCCATGCCATGCCTATAGGATATAACCCCACCACATATATACATGTCATCCTCCCCACCTTATAACCATTTTATATATTTCTTGTATTTCTTGTATTTTATACATGGTCATCATTCGTGTGTATATATGTAATAATATTACTCTTCCCATACTAATATTTTGTTTATAATCTTGCCTTTTAGTTTCTATATATATTCTCCGTACAGCTATCACACATGTATTGACACTAAGGATCCTTAACTGATAGGATCTTATCAAGTTGCATTACCTTGCCTACAATGCTTGACACTAAAGGATCCTTTTAGTTATTTACCTGTCTACCATATTATTCTATTTAAACAAATAAAACCAAGGTGTTAATCGTGTTAACAAGTATAGTCTCATGCTATATCCAGGAAAATAAATTAATGAAACCAAGTATTATTGAGTTAACAAGTATAGTCTCATGCATGCTATACTATATCCAGAAAAATAAA
Source organism: Purshia tridentata (assembly GCA_003254885.1). Lineage (NCBI taxonomy): Eukaryota > Viridiplantae > Streptophyta > Magnoliopsida > Rosales > Rosaceae > Purshia > Purshia tridentata. The sequence continues at coordinate 41,398 of QANT01007646.1, forward strand.
TAAAAGCAAGTGTTAATTGAGTTGACAAGTATAGTCTCATGCTATATCAAAGAAAAAAAAATAAAGACCTTGGTAATTAAACATATTCTTTTAATAAAAACCGGGTATCTTTTATTCAGTGAATTTGATCTTATGAAAAAGTCAAAATGTGAAAAACTTGCTTGGTTTTGGTTAATGACCAAACATAACATTTAAGTTAAAATGTTGGCTTTTGTTCTCTCAAAAGTCAAAACTACCCTTTTAGGAGAACCTGAGGGATGAAAACCCAAAGCCAATCAAGATTCAAATGGTTAATATATAGGAGATCATGGGATCAATAAAAGTCTTCTTTTGGAGATGAGGGTCCACCATTGTTTAAGATCAGAAAGGTAGAAAAAAATGTAGACCACTTTGATATAGGACCACAGTATTTCCCAAAAAAAAAATTAAAAGTAGCAGCCAACAGAAGGAATCCATCTTTTCTGCGCATTTCTTTTGGAATATATATAAACCCGGCCAATTAAGAAAAAAAAATGATCTTGAAGTAATTAATTAGTTAAATATATAGGTAATCTTTATCAATTGAGTTAAAGCGTCCTTGTAAGGAAACCTAATGAAGTGTTTCCACTAAGTTGATATATATTCCCACTGTGCATTGGGCACTCCCAAAGTTATTAATTGTGATATGAACCCTCTTCACTTTAGGAGACATGTTGCCTCCCCTCAATTGAGACCACCATCATTCTAAAATTCAAAAGAAGAAGGCCTGGCCTGGCCTGCCCAGGAAGAATATATTTTTATCTGACAGCTGCAGGGCCTTGTAATAATATTAAATTGCAATGCTATGTGCTTTTTTCTTTGTGTTTTCTCTCTTATTTTGTTCATTTGACAATTTAATCTCATGATCGGAATCATTCAATATCAAGATCATTATTTATAGATTAACTCTGTAAAAAATTATCCAAATCAAAAATTGTTTAGTCATCTAACAATTATCAAATAAATAGATAGTTTTGGTAATAGTTAAATTTACCGTTAGTTATTTGATAACAGTTAAATGACTAAACGATTTCTGATTTGGTTAATTTTTTATAGAATTGATCTATAAATAATGATTTTAATATTGAACAGTTCTGGTGAGAAAAGTAAACAAAAAAAGAGAAAAGGCACGTACTATTTTCTAATTGCAAAAGCCAACCCCAAAAAATTATTAAATTGCAAAAGCTGGGTTAGAGGGAATAAGAGAAGGACAGGACTGACTGACCCGGTCTGCATGAACCGGTCGGATACCACCCTGACCAAGCCAGTTGTGATCTTAATTGCATTTCCTCTACAATCTGCATTCTTCTCTTTATTCTTTTTCCAGTCACATACATCATTACATGCCTGACAGCTAAATTAGATTTCCTTTGCACGAGAGTATCTTCCAACCCAGTCTTTTGGTCGACTTGGAGCAGACCTCTCATTCATTGCACTCTACACACCATCTCCATCTTTGACTCCTTTTAAAACCCCATTTCAGATCCAATTTCATTTCTCTCTTTCATTACTCTCTTTTATTTAATAAATTAAATATCTGATTTTTGTAAATAATTTACGGAATACATTGAAAAAGGTCAAATCACACGTTGTATTTTGTCCTCTCTCTTTTTTTTTTTTCCTCCTTTTTGGGATATATCATATAGCCATATAGGAGCACAAAGTAAGAGATCCTTAAATATTGGGGTGGGCCAGAGTAGATAAGTACAGTGGACTTTGGTTCTATACTATGATTCTGCCTTAACATGGAAATTTGGGAAAGGAATATTATGGGGGATATGCATCAACTATATGAATATCCCTTTGCATTTATGGATCTTTTTACTTGCCCAAAATTGCATTTATGTGAGTGGATCTAGCAATTATTGCAGGGGAAATCGTGCTCGTGCCCTCCTTTTTTAACTACTTAATTTATTTTTTCTTTTGCCAATAAGGCTGTGTATCTGACTACTTTCTGTTTACTTTACTTTTGGTAGGGAACCGTTCTGAACTTAATTTAATTTCCATGTAATAACATAAGATTTCGACCCTACATTTGATTTGGTGAACTTGCGTACATGGTGACACCAAGATTACATGTGCATCTAGGCCACGTGGCACCTTGACAGCTAGGGTGTTTATATATCGTACATCTTCTAGTTCTGGGAAACCATATAATTAAGGAAGATTTGAATTAATTCACATCATTACTACTAATGATGTTCTTGAGCTGTAATTAACTTTAATTTACAAATTCACATGAGTTAAAGGGAAGAACAAACCCATAATTAAGATGTTAGAAAAATTTAGGAGGCAGAAATAATCAAGTGGTTTAATGCAAATGAGTCGTCTTCCTCATGCCTCTAGACAATTTAACCAATGTTTAGCACTTTCGAGACAGCGTGAGTCTTGTCTCGATCACTTTTTTTTTCTTTTTTTTTTTTTCAAAAGCCACCTTGCTATGTAATCGAGTACACCCATCGCAACTGCTGCTGGATTCTAATTCTGATCAATGTTAAGTCACTCTCATGAGTGTTACGGTTACCTTATCTAGGGTCCTTCAAATGAAACTCATTGTGGACATTTAGTTAGGTTACAGTTCAATTTGAAATGGTCCAAGACTGACACTGGTTCTGAGCTTGATTGAATAGACATGGGGATTAAGCTTCACATTGACTAATAGGTACGTGTGGGTCATTGTGTGAATACAACATTTCAATGAGGATCACTAGGCCGATCGACGACCCATGCAACACAACCACATTGTAGCTAATTCCAAGCGAGATGTTGTTGATTAGATCAAACAAGGAGAAATGTTCACTTACTAAATAGTCTCACACCAAAAAAATATATGCTTGCACATATTTTTCACATTACGAATCTTAATAAAAAATTTGGCCTTTGGGTCATATTCAATTGTAATTTGTATGTGCGGTCCCTACCCTTTATCATGGTTGGACGTTTTTTGTGCTTTCTCTTTAGTCCTACGCTATTACCTTCTAAGTTCAAAAATGCTGGCAGATCATATATACATTTGCTAGGCATCTAAATTATCAGACAGATATTATATTTGAACCGCCGCTCAACTAAAACTAGACCCACTTGTTTAAAGCGCTGATTCAACAAATTAAACACAATTGGTGATATACTGATTTGAAGTCGCAACTCGCAAGCCAGTGACTGGGTGGAGGCGATGTCCCACTCAGATTTGCTGAAATTTTGGGTTTGGTTCTTTTCTTTTGTATAGTTTGAGCTAGGGAATTAAATTATAATTATGTACTTTGTCCCTCTAATATATATATAGTGGATTTGAATCAAGTTGCACTCTGATTCCATGTAGACGTCAACATCAAAGTTGAGCTGATAGCTAGATTAGATTGACTGATCCACAAAAACCAATACGAAAGTTGATTAGTGATACATATATAGGGGTCTGGATTCTGGAATTGTTATGCAATCTTCTAAAACGCATGGGATCGCGTACTAGGATACAACAATAACATGCAATAATATTGAAACTCTCCATAAATGTTTGGTAAATGAAATCGGGGTGAGATATAAAGGCAAACCAATTAAATCTCTTGTTTGGAAAGATCCATATATATAGCTTTATGTGGGTTGGTTCTGGTTATTTTCACATTTTTCAGTAGACAGATAGCTAGCAGATAAACCCACTAGCGGCTCTTTATTGCTTTTGTTTGGCTCTTTTAGGCCTTTGGCACTTAAAGTGATTCCACATTTCCACCCACCGCCACAACACTACACATGCTTTTGGTAAGAGACACACCATGATTATTGTTTAGATAAAGATTAGTTAATGTACATTTTCATGGCTTAATTGCGTGTCCAGTTAGTAATCTAAAACAAAGAATTTCAACTAATTCGGTATCCACCAAAGTCAATTGGTTTCCTCCTTTTTGAATGGAAATTTAAATCTTTTATGGTGATTTATAAGGGCATTAATTAAGAGTAACATGCATAAGACAAATTAGTCCCTCGTGCGTATGTTTCCTAACTTGTTTTGTTATTTAACTTTACCACATATATATTAAATGCTTCTTCAATACTACTAGACTAGGATTAGCTTCTTCTTTTTATTAGAGATATTGCTTCAAAGTGAGTGGAGATGAGTGATTACGCGTAATGTAGGAAACAAAATTGTGACAACTTATTTGATGAGTTTTGGTCTTACGTACTCTTCACTGGAATTTCATTATCATTTTATTCTTATATATATAATTTGATTATATTTATGATTTTTATATGACACTGGCAGACCACTCCTTGTATCCCCAACTAAAACCATATATTTCTCAGAGTATTCTCTAAGGGTGGGCACGGGCCAGTTTGGTCCGGTGCTCCACCACAACTATGCGCCGAACCGGGTACTTGACTTTCGGCTTGGTTCAGCGCAACACACCGGAAAATGGCTTAAAAAACTGAACCAAACCACACCTGGGCCAGTTTCGGTGTGGTTCGGTGCGCCTGTTAGTAACTGGGACGAGATTGAGAGACAGAGCCACAGAGGGTGAGATTGCAACTTATATAGCGATTGAGAGAGAGGGCGAGAGTGAGAGGGCTGGAGAGTGGAGGCTGAAATCGTGACTGATATCGCAATTGAGAGAGAGGGCGAGCGCAAGAGAGCGGGCTGGAGGAGAGTAGACTGTGGAGGCTGAGATTGCGATTGATATCGCGAGAGTGGAGGGTGGTCCGGCTGGAGAGTGGAGGCTAAGATCGCAAGCAGAGACGATAGTGAGAGATCGGACTGCCTGGGTTGGTGTGGCTTCGTTCGTGGCTGGGCGGCTCAGTGAGACAATGAGGGTTTCGTTTCAGGCTTTCAGCCTTAGGGTTTCGATCGAGAGTGAAGGAAGGGTGGGTTTCGTTTGGGGTTTCACTTTCTTCAACCTTCAAGTTAGGTGAGTCGCACTTGATTAAGTGAGTGTCTGAGAATGAGTGGTCAATTTGGGGTTTCATTTTGGGGTTTGGGGTTTCACTTTGAGGTTTGGGGGTTTTCACCTCTCAAATTGGGGTTTCAATTCATTTTGGGGTTTGGAGTTTCACTCTTTAGATTGGGGTTTCAATTCATTATTTTTGGGGTTTCATTTCATTTTGGATTTTTGGGGTTTAGGGTTTCACTTCTCAAGTTCTCAAATTGGGGTTTGGCCAAACCCCATTTGGCCACAAATCAATTAAATTTTTTTTATTTTAAACAATAAAGACATAGGCATATACTTAATGCTTATATACCCTAATCTTAGAATCTATAACTCATAAAATATAAATAATAAATATAAGACAATAAAACATAGTGATTAAGAATTGTATAGGGTTTAGGGTATATATCATATACTTAGTACTTACATACTTAATAGAGTTTATGGTATATAATTATATACTTATACTTAAAACTTATATATGTTGTATAATTCCTATAGTTATATATATTATAATTTAAACTATAAAATATAAATTATAGCATATAATAAATATATACAAAGTTATAAACATATAAAAAATTTATAAATTATAATAAAGGGGTTTTTTTGGACTCTATAATATAAATTAAAACATATATAAACAAAAAAATATACATAAAAATTATAAAATTACTATATTTAAAAAAATAATTAATTACTTACCCGGGCCGGTCCGGGTTGGTTTGGTTTTAAAAGTAGTAGAATCGGCACCGAAATTGGACCAAGCTGGTCTAGTCCGATTTTCTCCTCCGACGTTGACTTTTTGGTCAACTCGGGTTTTTTCCCCTTTTTTTGGCTCTGGTGTTCCCGGTGCACGGTTTTTATGCCTACCCCTAATATTCTCTCTCTCTCTTCATTAACTGGGTTGTTTGCCACTGTTGGCATCCACGTTCATGGGAGTGACAGAGTTCCCATTACCCTTCCCTTTTTTTTGGGTACAATATATGGAGGGCACCATTACCCTTCCCTTTCAATTTCACCATTAATATTATTGTGAAAGGAAAGAAAGAAGGGTCCCAAAGCATGCAGCGGTGGGGTATATACCCCAATCCAACCCCTAGCATTTGCATGAAGTTGGCATATATTGGTCTGCCTCGATCATCAAGTTGGTACCTGTCTCAGTTGAGACATGAGATCGATCATGCAAATCCTACAACTTTAATCTTTAAGTGAGAAGATGGTATTGGAATCTTTTCGACCACATTAATGCCTGTGACGATCAAGATTCCTAGTTGGTCAATTTCAAGATACCCTGTTTTTATCGACCTGACACGTAGGCTACCTCAACCAGTGGTCTCAATTCGGTGCTTGACAAGGGCTTATCATCACCCTCTAATTCTATTGATCGATCGATCTCTACCTAGGCATCATCATGTTCATGCATTAATTAACATCTACTCTGTGAGTGAGTGTGGGCCACTTTATTCTTCATACTTTTTGTATCAATCTTTATTAATTTCAATTAGCAAAATTTCAAGTCGGTTAGACTACCGTAGTCACTAGTCTAATCACGGTAGTTAGTGGCATAAGCCGTGATAAAAGTCTTAAAAAGCCAATTAATATTTAAGGATACGATTAGGGTTTATATTATCTGTCACAATCACACGCTACTGAAATTAATTACGTGAATTGAGGAACTGACATGCAAGAGCATGATGGACACCTATGTATTCAAAAGTTCTAACAATTTGGTTCACATGAATATGCATTTTATTCGTAGAAATAATGCACGCAATGATGATATTCGAGAAAAAATAATACAATAGGCATCATACAATTTTGAATTGCATGATGTATGTGTTGGTGTAGTGGCGGCTGCTACTATATAATTTCAAATAATTAGGTTTCCTATTGCAATACATATTCATACAAACTCATCATACCTTTATTGAAAATACAATGAAAGGTTGACTAAGACATCCAATTGCAACTGCAAGCTGATCCTCGAGTTCATTTGCTTAATTGATTAAGATGGCATGCAATTAATATATATATATTGACAAAATAAACGATCGTCTGGTTCTATTCCAATGAATTTGTCTAAGCCAGGTCGCAGTCGAAAATCTCGCAATAATATAAGTCTTCCACTGAGTTTTACATTCTTTTTTTAGTCGAGAGTTTTACATTTCACTTCAAAAAATTTCACACAACTCAAGCTGTAATTCTTAAAAATATAATTTCCTCTTTTTTTTTTTTTTTTGAATAATACAAATTTACATGTGCATCAGATTACAATATGGATGCCGTTGGAAAATTGGCTTTAGTTTAATTTTGTTATTCACCATATTTTTAATTAAAGTATGACCTTTTTTTGTCCTTAAAAAGTGGATTTTCTACGTCAACTGTTTGAATTTTGGATGGTCAGACTTTAAGTAGCCCAGTTTATAAGTGGCGCGATACTGTTGAAGTTCGGTTGATCGAATTGGGCCAAAATCAGAAGCCCAACCTTGATTTCAGTTTAGAAGGTCCTCGTGGCCTTTACATGGGTGAAATAAGAAAATACTTCAGAGCCATCCATAAGTTGGCAGACTGTCTTGCTACAGCTAAAGAAGGATGTCCCTCCAACAGGAGAGAGATTGGGACTGTTTCGGACTTCAAACATGTTGAATAAAGGAATAGGTTGAATGATTTCAAGCACATCATACTCCAAATAATAATGTATATAACTACCTTAAAATGGTCATAGCCCTTGCTGAATGTGTTAATGTACAAACTAATTCAAAATGATATATGCTATTCCAGTAAATCCCTTTTTTTTCCCTCTCCCTCTCTCTCTCTCTCGTCAGATCAAACAAGATTCTTATTGCAGCTTTGCGGGTAAGCCCAAAAAAAAAAAAACATTAAAAAAACAGTTGACTATTGCCTCCCATGTTTCTTGACTTATAGTTCTTTTGTGATACTCGATCTGTTGCCCCACACCAGAGGAAACCCTTCTTCTTCGAGCTGACTCATGCTTTCCAAAGAAAAAAAGGGATGATGCTTACATAAGCAGAGACAAAAACTTAGTCGGCAGTTGTGTCCTCAACAGATTTCTTGTACTCCGGCTTAAGCTCATAAGTACCCTGGTTGGTTCCCCTCTTGTTGTACACACAGAGGTCATTCAGTATCTCTTTCAAGAATTGCTGCAGATGAAGAAAACCCCAAACATTGTAATGATTGCTCAGTCAAAGCAAACAGTATCTAATACATTTTGATGACATATATGTAAAGATTTGAGCAATTAATATAAACATAAACATTCTAAATTTCTATTTACTGATAAGTTACAAAATCTGATTATACCATTTAGCTATGCATAATAAGGAAACGGCTAAAAGACATACCGCAGGTTGATCAGTCTCTTGCACAAGCTGCTTCAAGGCCCAATTTGGTTGTCTTTCAAATAACTTGAACATTATATCCTCCAGTTCCCCACGATCCCTTCTAGTCCTTTTCATGTCTGATTGTTTAACTGGTACAGTTTTCTTCTTATCCTACCATAGATGATTTAAAATATTATTCCTACGTTCCTTCTAAGCATGCAGCTAAAGCATATTTGGGTAAACAACTTAGAATTTCTTTGTTAAATAGCATAACATTTAAAGGACAAACAAACCCTAAAATTTGTATCGATATAATTGCACCTCTTCTCTACAAAACGAGTAATATATGTATTCCATTTTACTCTTTGGCTCATAACATCTTTGGTGTTTCCTAGGGCACCTGAACATTAGGCATGTATAGTGCTTCTATCCCACACTTATCAGAAATGTTACTACGATATATAAAAGAAGGGCAGCAACAAGAAAGAACGTGCAAGAAAAAAAAAACTGTAATCCAGAGAAGCAGGACGTTTCTCACAATGTTGGTATTAGTTGTGAAGAGAATGAATAGGCAGGAAGTTGATACCTTGGAAGTGGATGAAATCAAGCCAACCATACCAGGCATGGGCCTCATATTTACTCCCCGGTCATTGTCAATCACCTTCAAATGAATTAAAGCAACAAGAGAGAAAAATAAATCTACCATGCATTTACGACAATAGCTGCTATAACAGAAACATGTGGAAGAAAATGGGTACCTGTACTTGTCTATTTTTTATCATGGACTTCTCTGTCCTTTCACGGCACAACCTCCCATACTCTTCAATGTTTGAACCATGGGGCTTCATGTCAAACTTGTGTTCCACTTTCCCTTCCATAGCAACCTTGCCTGAAATGAAGGCAAAATGTAATTTAAAAGGGGTAAAAAGTAAAAGGTGCTGCAACTACAAGAGAAAGGGTAAGCAATTGGGTCCTGGATAGATAAAGGCATAAAGCTATTAGTGAAAACGATTTGTGCAGGTTAGCCCAAGTAGTTGGATTCCCTTGCATTCATATCCATGGTTTTAGTTGATGAATTACAGCCAATCATCTAAAACAGAGATAAGCTTATGTCCCAGCACCCAATTTCCTCATTTGTCTAATATGCAGTTATTCAAATTATACAAACTGGCTTCTTAGTCATCTAGGCAAAGCTCCATGATCCCTAAGATCATATCCGCATAGCATAGCATAGCATGAAATCACAAACACGGTCATGAAAGAGAAACAAATTTTTGAAATCAACACAAAGTTGAAATATTAGTTCTAAAGTGCATTAAACAAAAAGAACAATTATATTAGATATTTTACAAATAAAACATATAAACATGCATCAGAAAATCTAATTTCTGATCCTCACCTTGATTTGTCTCAGAAAAAACGCACATGGGAACAAAGTCTTTAAACATATTCAAAGAATAACTTTTCGGAATCTTCAGAGTCTCAGAGCCAGCCATCTCCATTGTGAACTGATTACAAATTTGGAAAGTGTAAACAATGGAGAATTGGAATTGAGAAGAGAAGCATGCAGTTTGAGACCAAACGTTGTTGGTATAAAGAGAATGCCTGAAGCCTGGGATCACTAATTAGCTTAAATTCTAATGTTCTAAAAGAACACAGACCACCCAATCAATGCAGTGAACAGCACAATACAAATTAGGGTTATGCTGAAAAATAAGTACCAATTCTGCTGCTAAACTCTTGAAAATTCTAGCCCTAGTTAAGCAAATTATGCATAGAATTATTGAATTGTAACAGCAGCCGATGAAGAAAATTGACCTCGAGGGAAGAGTCGGGGTCGTCGGCGCGGAGGGGATCGAGGGAGAGGATGACTTTGGCGACCGGGTGGGGATCGGAGGGAGAGTGAGCCTTCCATGACTTGGCGACGACCACCGGACACTTCATCAGCCACACCGGACTCTCTGACTTCCCAGTATCCACGTTGTTGCTGCTGCTACTATTACCGCGCTCGTCGTCCATCTCAAACCATAGAGAGCTTGACCAGACCCAAAGTAGCCGCAAGTCAAATATGTAAGAGACGGACGTTCTCACTCTCTGCCTTTGCGACTCTGCTTCAATACTACGCACTGCCGCATTTTCACCTTCGCAAACTTCGTTCGTGTCGGTACAGTATTGGCTCAGTATAGAAGGGTGTTGTCAGTTTTGTTGACTTTTCCTGATTGCAACCTATATATAATACAGTTTGTTTTAATGTAGGGTTGAGCGCGCGACCTCTCTACCTGTAAATAAGGCGCTAAAGTAAATAATAAAACGGCAGCGCTTCTGATTTCATTTGGCTTATTATTTGGTTTGTCCTTCAGAAATATTTTAAATTCTCACATTACCCTTAATGTTTATTTTGTCTTACAATGTTACATCATGTAGAGCTAGATTGGGTCGGGTCAGACCCATATCAACCAAATAACCGACCTACCTAACTAATTGAGTTTGGCTATTTTCTACAATCAATAATTGACTTGAAACTATTATGGGTCAGTTGCGAGTCAGACAATCGATAAAATCGATATATATATGTCAGGTTGGTAATGGTTTTAATCAATTTTTCTTTTTTTCCTGCACATTTCTAAATTTCTAATAAATTACCAAATACTAATACTCATTACAAACCAGTCTACAACTTTCTGCACATGTTCATCGATAACCAAACTAACCCAACATCAAAGTTTGGTGGCAAACTTTCTGCAAGCACGTCATTTCTTGATTATCAAACCAAGAATGAGTGATATTACAATGCAGCAAATGCTATACAACGTTACAATGGAAGAAAAGGAAAAAGCACAATTAAAAACAAACATCACATAATTGGGTAATACACTGATTGTGATATGCATATTTTAATTTAATAGTGGAATACTAAAGAGAGAGATGAACTTACATATTAGGGATTTATTAATTAGAGCAATTGAGAGACAAAGAGGGTGACGAGTTGAGCATTAAAGAGAAAAACTTGCGTGTAATGAGAGCATACACTATTCATTTCACAACTTTCTCACTTGTTATATTATTATTTTCACAATAAATGAGTATATGACTAATAAGAAATATTGTAAAATGTGAATGTATACACTCATTAAATATAAATTTTTTCTTTTAAGAAAGAAGTATCAAGAAAAATTAATAAATGGGAGGATTTTATTTTGTAGGGAGAAAAGTCGCAACAAGTATAATAAGTAGAAGGCTAGTACAGTAGCAAGGAATAGCAACCCATCTCTTTCTGGTATTTGTTTTGTAGCACAACTTGCTGACAAATGCATGAATAGAAACAAACCACGTGTTTCCAAAGTCACAATCTTCTGGGAAGCACACCCGCACACCATAAACTCCAAATTTACAAATATCTCATTTCATCTCTCCAATATAACCACTTCCTTTCTTCAAGCTCCTCACTCCCCACACTAACAATGGACCGCCCCACTATCTTCTCTATCCATCTCATCCTCTCTCTCCTTTCCTCTACTCTCGCGTCCACCGTAACCCCCAACGACGTCGATGACCCGCTGATCCGCCAAGTCGTACCCGACGCCGCCGAAGACGACTCGTTCCTCCACGCCGAGCGCCACTTCTCCAGCTTCAAAGCCACGTTCGGGAAGACCTACGCGACTCAGGAGGAGCACGACTACCGGTTCGGCGTATTCAAGGCCAACCTGCGCCGAGCCAAGCGCCACCAGCTGGTCGACCCCACCGCGGTCCACGGCGCCACCAAGTTCTCCGATCTCACTCGGTCGGAGTTCCGCCGGCAGTTTCTTGGACTCAAGCGTCTCCGGCTGCCCTCCGACGCTCATAAGGCTCCGATCCTCCCCACCAATGATCTGCCCCCTGACTTCGATTGGCGCGACAAAGGTGCTGTCACGCCAGTCAAGGACCAGGTACCCATTAGTTCAAATATGGTGTATATTTATTTATTTATTTTGATGTGTTTTCATGGATTATTTATATATTTAATTTGTTTTGGGGGTTTGATATGGGGAAATTAGGGTTCTTGTGGGTCGTGCTGGTCATTTAGTGCGACGGGAGCATTAGAAGGAGCTCATTTCCTGGAGACAGGGGAGCTTGTCAGTCTCAGTGAGCAGCAGCTTGTGGACTGTGACCATGAGGTTTTACTCTTTTACATTTTTACTATTAATTAAATTTCCATTTTTATTATATGTTTATAATATATTCGTTATATATGTTGCTAATAGAATATTCAGTTGATCTTTTCTATGCTTAAAAGTATTAAACTTTTCCTAAACAGAGCAAAACCTGAAAGCCGAAGCTAATTAAGACTCAGTAATCCCATCTTTCAATTCATTTAACGGTGGGTTGGAAATTGGAATAAATTGTCATGCTTTTGTTTTCCCATTTATGATCCCAACATTCATTTAAATTTTTTATTTTTAATGAAAATAAGGATATTATAAACAAAGAGAAAGCAGATGTTTGCTGTTTTGTGTGTATCTTCTTCATTGCTTACCCGAAATTAATATAGATCACATGGATCTCATGTGGGCTCCATATACTGATAAACATTCATAGTGAAACTAGTGGGTAGAGCCAGTGGTTGTTTGGGAAAGTTGGGTTGTTTTCTTATCTCAAAATTGGGAACTCATAGAGTTAGCCTGTACATATTTGTAGTGTGATCCAGAAGAATATGGTTCATGTGACTCGGGCTGCAGTGGTGGGCTGATGAACAATGCCTTTGAGTACACACTCAAGGCAGGTGGACTAGAGCGAGAGGAAGACTATCCTTACACTGGGACTGATCGCGGTACATGCAAATTTGACAAGAGCAAAGTTGTTGCTTCCGTATCGAACTTCAGCGTTGTTTCCCTCGATGAAGATCAAATTGCTGCAAATTTGGTCCACCATGGCCCTCTTGCAGGTACATACTTAATTAGCAACCCTCCAAATTCTCACATTTTGCTCTGTGTTTTTCATGGAATTGTATCCAATAATTAAACAATTCATGAATTAAGTAGGAATGAGAAATTGAGAATGACTCAATGAAATTTTTGTTTTGCACGGTGCAGTTGGGATCAATGCAATGTTTATGCAAACATACATAGGGGGAGTGTCATGCCCTTACATCTGCGGAAAGCGTCTGGATCACGGAGTGCTTCTGGTGGGCTATGGTTCTTCGGGTTATGCTCCGATTCGATTCAAGGAGAAGCCTTTCTGGATCGTAAAGAATTCCTGGGGACAGAATTGGGGAGAGGAAGGCTATTACAAGATCTGCAGGGGTCGTAATGTTTGTGGGGTGGATTCCATGGTCTCAACTGTTGCTGCAATGCATACATCCAACCACTAGATTAAGGAGAGGTATCATGTTATTCAAGTACTACAGTATTAGGCATGTGGCGCTAAATTTGTAAATATATCATGGTGGTAATAAGTTTATGCCATGGTTATCCGATGTTGAACTTGTATCTTATTTATGTGTTTTTTCAACCTGTCATACGCTATCATTGCTTATTCAAACAGTAGTGTTTGGTGTAGTAAATTTATAATTGTACTCCTATTGTAAGGACTTGAGCGGGGCTTCTTACTGGGCCAGTCTGCTAAATTGGTTTGAACCAACTCCTCCTCCTTTAGATTAGCCTGCTGACCCAACCGTCTCATTTTCATGGGCTTTCCTGCTAAATTAGTTAGGCCCAACTTCTCTTTTTTGGGGTTTGTGCTGTGCTTCTCAATAAGGAGTAAATGTTTTTAGTAACAATATATATATATTCATTGTGTTTATTGTTGTCATTACGTGATTTAATACGTGATAAAAGATAAACTCATAATGAATACATCCAAAAATTTCCAAGTTGAGAACATATAATATTGAGTGGAAATTATCTGATTCAGTTTTCATAAAATTGCGAAGCAGGCATTGCACCCCCTTCCTTTTGTTCGTGCAGTGTGTGTGTGTATGCGTTTGCATTATTTCGTTTAGTTTCTCTTTGCTCCGAGACTGAGGCTTTGGCAAAAGAATGATGTGTAACCTTTCATGAGACATAATGACAGTTTAGCGGCCAATATACCAATAATCTGCTTTATAAAGGGGAACCTACCGTCTATAATATTCAGTCTAAAAATCTAAATTCTCATGATGTCGGGAAGTGGGCACATGCTCTGCCACTCAGACCCCACACCAATTTTAACTTGGACCCACCCTACACATATACTGTAGGGACCACTAGTATGTAGCGGTGGCCCCACCATTACATACGTAATTAGGTTGTATTTTACTATTATATACATAGACAATTCGACATTGACATTTTATTATTTCGTAAATAACAAGAATAAAATATGGGAAGGGAATGGTGGATATATTTGCAAGACATGATAGTCAATTAGTCATTAGTCACATAAACTTGTCCCATGCATTCACATTTCACACTGTGCGTGTCTGGTCTTTCTGGTCCTCGTGGACGTGCAATTTTTATTTGGGTACCCCTACTCCGTTATGTGTGCTCAGTAGTGGTGTAAAACTGTAAACATTTTAGTAATTATTTTTTTAACTTTCTTCATAAAGTCATGCGATTATGCTAGTAACTTTCTTCATTTGGGAACACATGCAAATTAACTGTTCATGATTAGCCCGTCTATGATTGCAATGGTCTTATGGGTATTGATTCAGCTTATCATAATGACTAAAATCTAAGAGAATTACTTTAACATTGGTTACTACCAGCATATGTTTGGAAGATAAGACAATGATTATAGTAATACTAGAATTATCAAACTAAATATTAAGTTTTGAATACCAAATAACAAACAAATGATATAATGATATTTAATTACTACCTAGAAACATAGTTTCAAATTCTTAAGTGTGGCAAAATATACACAAATAAAACTTTATTAATGAAAGAGTCAAACAGACCGGCATAGGTTAAGATTACCTCTTTGTCACACCTTAATTAATGCGGTCCGGTTGAAAGTCTGTATATCTACCACTTTATAATATAGACTCGTCCATATTTTCTTTAAGACCCTTACCATGAGATCTTGTCTTGTTGTCGCTGATAAACATGCGATCGATATATGCAACATAACATATCCAAGTGACATGTTGCTCAAAATCTTGGATCTGAATTTTAAGATTTATTTTCATGCATTTGATATTACCCATGATGGACCAACGGTCAATTCATCAGCATTCAAAAGTGCATGTAATATATTTTTTTTTTAATGCATTGAATATATATTACTCTAAATAATGAAATTTATTTGATAATATTTTGATGATCAAATAATTTTTAATTAAATTAAATTTTTACATAAATAATTTAAAAATAATTAAATCAGACTATTAAACTAAAGTAGAATAATAATACAAATTAAAAGAGGAATGTGAATAGGGAAAGTAAGTGGCATTTTCCGAAAGTAAATATCTTCATAAAAATATTTGAAAAATAAAGCTTTTTCCACGTGGGTTAAGCATGAATGAGGCTGAGCCTTGAGGGAACCTACAGCTTTCCCTTTCTTGGTAAAAATTGAGCTTTTGACATCCGGCATATAGAGTTGGAAGAGTTTAGAGAGAGAGAGCAGAGTGAGAGGATGAGTCAACTTGAAGGAGAAAGCACTGGGCTCGAGACTGAGAGAGAGAGAGAGAGAAACGCTGAGATGCAATAATTGGGACTTCCACACATCCATCATTCATCTCCAATTAAAACCCCCATCCTCTTTTTCTCTCTCCATCCATTTCCTTTTCTTTTCCGGAAACCCTTCCCACTCTTTATTTTTCCTTTTTTCCCCCACCTCATAATTAAATTGATAATACCAAGGAGGCCCTCATTAAAATTTCAATTACTACTTTCACTAATTAGTAAAGCTCAATCTCATTTAAATTATATTAAAATACAACTAAAGCATGACTACTAATTAATGTGAATTTTCTCTCTCAAAAATTTGATTGAGGGAGAGTTGGTATTGACAATAAAGCAGGCAAGGCCACATTGCCTCGGGTCCCTATGCCACCTTTTTACCCTATTTCTGGGGGATTTTTTTGTCACTAAAACATGGGATTAATTTAATTAATCTGTTTTCTTTATTTTTGTTGTTCTAAAAAAGAGTATAATAAAGATTAAAGGATGAGGCATTTGTTTAACAGGTCCTGAGTGACCAGAGTCAAGGGCAGTGTACGGCGTGACTACGGCTAAGGCGGCCGGAGACCGTACCTTTTTTAGTTTATATATAATTGAAATCCAATAATTAGTGGGCACTAATTTGGGGGATTCACGTGATCGTCTTTGATGAAAAGCCAAATTTCTCTTACTAAACTACCTTTTGGTCAAATGCTTTATATGCTGCTTTCTACTACCAAAACTTCAAAGAGACAAAGACTAGTTGGATGAGTACTTACAGTTTCTTTTTATTCTTTTGTTTGGGAAAAATATATCATTTCGAAGTTCTATATAGTGGGGTAAAATTTTTGTTGCATTTAGCATGAAATATTGTACCTCATTAGGTTTGCATTATCTTTCTTGGTTTCTAAGTTTCATAAAACTTTTAAGACTTTTTTAAGTGATAAAAAGAAAGAGAAAAGGAAAACTCTTCAATCGATGAAGGGAAAAAAAATGAAAATAATAGATTGTGGTTTGTTGTTGTATATATAAATTTTAAACAACATTGCTTATCGATCTCTTTATGCAGGATTGGCTCCTTTAACATTTAAAAAACAACTGTTTATATTACCTTTGTGCCTCGTTTATATATGCATATATTTTTGTGCAAAAACACTATTCAAATACAAATTCTCTTGCGCTACAACCCAAAAAAGTCATGCACCAAAAAGCACAAACACTGTACGATTGAAAACATGTGGCACCAATGTTTAAAAAAGCAAAAATCATAAATGTTTTAATCACATGGTGCAAAACCTAGATACGAAATGTGAGAGAGAGGGTACTTCATATAAAGATGTGAGATTAATGTGTGTGGTATATATGCAAACGCTTGTCTTAGATTAATTCTACATTTTTTATTTCATATTAAAAAATTATTGTAATTAATTTCGAATATTGTAAATCGAAAGAGTTGTAGATGTTTTGGGATTAAATAGTAGTCAAAATTCCATGTAAAAAACTTTTAGCAGATAAAACGCGTGCTTTATACTGTGTGTCTACCTAAAATGTCTAAGCTTAGATTAAAAAACAATGTGATTATTATGAATACCATCGAAAAATTTCCAAGTACAAGGTTAAGTTTGAAAATGGATTTGTTGCCTGCTGGCATATAACGAACATTGATCTGGAATGCATGTCCTACAGTAGTACATAGGAACACAGCCCCTCTAGCCTAATTTCTGTTAAATATAGCATAAAAGATGTTGACCTTGTTAAAACCACAATTACTCTTCTCAACATTCAACAACAACACAACTGTACATAAACCAATTTTGTATCAATTAGTCAATCGCTAAATGATTACTCGAAGAATTTTGAGTGGAATACGAGGCATCATTGGACGAGAAAACAAAATATACGCAGGGCCCTAGAATTTCGTAAAGCTCGAAATTTTGGCCTCAAAAATGTTTTTTAATTTTTCACACAGTCTTTGGATAATTTTACGCGTTTTATGATGCTTCTTGGTCGTCAATCACAGGCACTCATACAACCCCTGATTTAAATACGTGATTTGTAAAATTACACGTGGCGTGTATAGAGACGTCTGTGATGGAACGCTTGGAGGAATTTGGGGACGATAGACATGTTATTTTTTAGGAGGTAGATCGAAAATGGGTAAAAACAATCTTATTTATAGGGATATGGTCAGAAAAAGTACTAGCGGGTTTTCCGGTGCAATGACGAATAAGCAAAAGCTGATTCTCTGACACGTGGAAGAATATGGACCGTTGGGTGTGGTCATACGACGACTAGGATTTAATCGTGCTCGATGAGGTTCATTGAAACTGGAAGAAGACTATAGAGAGATGTGGCTAGTGATAGATTTTTATTTTTTTGGTTCGTTTTTTGCACTCAGTCTCTCTCAGTTCTAACTCATTCACAGTCCCAGTCTCTTTCTCTCTCTCTCTCTCTTATACACAGAGAAAACTTGCATATGTGACAGACAGAGAGATAGGTTATTTTGAAAGAGAGAGAGAGGGAGGGAGTTGGCATAGTTGTCTTAAATGAGAGGGGTTAAGTAGCAGAGTGGGTGCAGTTTCCATGGCGGCGTTGCAGGGCTCTAATTCCGTGACATTATTGCTTCGAATTAATACGACAGAGAAATATTGAAAACCCAACTCATCAATTCAAGCAAGCAAGCTAGCAAAACCATCTATCTATCTTCGTTTGTTTTCTACCCTAAAATATTCCCAACCAACAATTGCCTCTCAAAAAGCTGCCAAAACCCCCATAACGAAATCACTGCACCTAGTTAATTTCTCTCTCTCTCTCTCTCTCTCTCTCTCTCTCAGTCTTTCACACGCAGAGAAGCAGAACGAGTTCAAAGAAGTAAAGTTTTTTCTTTTTGTTTGCTACAGTGTTGAGACCCTGGAAAACCCAGGTATCAGAATCAGTAGGCACACTGATCTTGAAGATTTCCAAAGCTGGGACATTAATTTCTTGGTAGGAAGCTTCTGATATGGATTTTTACCCCAAATTGAGGTCATCAGGGGTAGTGTCAGTTTTTCTGTGCAAGAAATGGCTGGGGTTTTCTGCCTAAACGGAAGCGGAAGAGAATTGGGAGCTGCAAACACAAACAAAGAAGTAGAAGGAGAAGAAGAAGATCAAAGAGGAGCAGCAGCAGCAGGAGGAGGAGGGAACTTGTTTGTGTACAGAAACGAAGAGATCTACAACGGACGGTTTGAGATATGGCCTTCGCAGTACCATCACCACCAACACCAAAACTTGAACTACTATTCGTTTGGGGTGGATCCTAGTTACAGCCGAAGAAGCTTGGACGACAACGTAAACAACAACAACCACAACAACGTAGACTCTGCGGATGAGTCGTCGGGGTTGAGACTAGCGGTGATGAGAGAAGGAGGAAGTGGAGGCGGATTAGGAAGCGGCATGAATTGTCAGGACTGTGGGAACCAAGCCAAGAAAGACTGTCCTCATTTGAGATGCCGAACTTGTTGTAAGAGCCGAGGGTTTCAGTGCCAAACCCACGTCAAGAGTACTTGGGTTCCTGCAGCCAAACGCCGCGAAAGGCAGGAACAATTCTCTGCTTTGCAACAACAACAGCAACAACAACAAGAACAGCAGCAGCTACAACAGTTTCGAGGAGAAAATCCCAAAAGACAGAGAGAGCATCAAGGGTTTGCCTGCGTTCGTTTACCCACCAACGCCACCACGTCAGGTAAACTTAATTGTACTTTGCAATAAAAACAAACATGTAAAGATCCACATCCACGCACCTGCAAACAAATTAAAAACCCACCAAAGATTTTTAACATGGATTTGGACTCAATTTTTTTAATATATATATATATATATATATATATATATGCCAGTCCTGTCCATCAAGAATTTCCAAAGAAACTGTATAGCTCAACCAGGTAATAGTATTCGTAAGATCTTGATGGAGAGCAAAATCTATCTGGATTTTCATGGTCGATGAGTACCAGTTGATCCCATCAAATCCATGTAATCGATCGTTTGCGTGTGGGAAAGTCCACCCACTCTCCTCCTTTAATTTCTTCTTTTCTTTCTACCACTGTTTGCTAGTAAAACTGACGAAATGTTCCATGAAATTCATTTCTTAGATCACACTACTCATCATATATGCTTTCCATTTTGCTTTTTTTAATTAATTTTATCTTTCTTTAATTTGCCTATTTTTGGAGCATGCTAGGGTTGGAACTGGGACAATTTCCACCTGAAGTGAGTTCTCCAGCGGTGTTCAGGTGCGTGAGAGTAAGTGCAATGGACGACGCGGATGATCAGTACGCGTATCAGACGGCTGTGAACATCGGAGGCCATATGTTCAAGGGAATTCTCTACGATCAAGGTCCCGACGGACATTACACGACGGGAGGCGAAAGCTCATCAGGAGCTCAGCATCATCATCATCATCATCATCATCAACAACAACAATTTAATCTAATAACAGCAGGCGGCACGGCCACAACGACCAACGTTAACAGTAGCAGCAGTAACCCATCTAGTCAGGCGTTGCTTGACCCATCACTGTTTCCAACTCCACTCAATGCTTTCATGGCTGGTACGCAAATCTTCCCACCCCCGAGGTCTTAGAAATATAAGCCTTCGCGGCCAGTGCTCTAGTGTACGTTGTTGTTATTGGCTTATTTTCGTAATTTTACCAAATCTTATCTTCATTTGTCAGCTGATCAGTACTCGAATCGATCTAATCTTGTTGTCCTTGTTGTTATTGGTGTCTCAAGTTTCTTTAACATGCACTAGCTAGTACTGGCGTAGTAGAATGAAGAAGGCCTAGGAAGTAGTGGAGAAGAGGACGAGGACGATCTATTGGGATGTTTGGTTTTGTTCGAATTTCAATTCTGATTTTCATGGATAATATTTTGATCTGATCGATGACCCATTCATCATCTAAATTAATTAATTAAAGTAACATTTATTTAATTAATTTGGTTTTTTGGTGTGGTTTTTGCGGCAGCTGCAGCATGCATTTGGATATGTGCGCATATATACTATATGGTATAGATATATAGATATTTAAATTGTTTGTTTGTTTCTTTATGATATTTGGTTGACTAGTTTTATAGAATATATTCTCCTCAATTCGATTTCTTCTTATCTGGGTTTGATATTGAATGCGCTTTCGAGGTGGTGGTGAACTCGAAGCCGCTTTTTCCCGTTTCTCCGTTCCTTTGCCGGATGAAAATCAGAAAATGGGTAACGTCTAGGTTTCGTGTTTGGTTCACCCAACATGGTTTTTAAATTTAAATTGAAATTTCATATCCAAAACATTTCTGGAAACATCGAAATAAATAAAAAGAAAAAGCAAGGAACACGGATAGATGGACGGTCCAGATTTGCAAAAGGGTTTCTAGGTATGATCTCGTGCATTGCCAATTGGCAGGTAGGCATTCCAGTCCTAAAAGAGAACCTGATCATCTTCTCTAGCTAGCTATCTAGCTCTTCTTTTTAATTTCTGACTGTATGTATATATATGTATATATGATCATGTGTATGTGTACATATTAATTAGTCATTGCTTAAACGAATAATTACAATGGCATTTATGCCAACTACTTACCTGCAAAACTGTAAAATTTAGGCATTTTGAATAGACTCGCGTGGATGTGACAACCATGCATTATAGCTCCTAGCTCTATAGCTTTCTGTTGGCCATGGTGATGATGCATATAATAATGTTGCACATAATGAGCTGATAATGTTTAATACAGCTGAAACTATATAGATGTTATATATATCTAGGCTATATGTAACTAATTAATGAGATGTAGGGTTTAGGTTGATAGAGGTACGTACATACATATTTGTATGATATATAGGATCTTAATGAGGCTTCCATAGACTGCTAGATTTGGTACTTACGAAAGAAACTTAAAGCTTTTGAAAAATTTCCATAGTTTTGTATTATCTATCTGACCTTTAACATGTGCAGTCTCATCTTCAATGTTCCCATTCAAACCTCACACTTCTCTTCTTCGGTTTTTTTTTTTTTTTTTNTTTTTTTTTTTCGATTTAGGAGACATGATTTATTGTACGCGCGTCTCATGGGTTGTTGCTGTATTTCAATTAAGCTTATGATAGAATATATATATATAAGAAATATGCATGGTCAAGATTCAATAACGTACCTTCATAGGGAACCATATATAGGAGTATCGTGAAAGTATGTAGCTAGCTAGAGCTGGTCAAAAGAAAAATTATGTATATTACTTACGAGAAAGAATTATTGGCTTGATCACTGAAATAAAATTACATAACTATAAATTGAATATGTAATGGGTGAGGAAAGCAGTACTGCTTATAAGACATTTGACTATAAATGCGGAATTAAGCATTTGACTTGATGATGTGGGTTGCCCTTGTATCTATCTAGCTATCACAAAGTAGAAAAAGTTGCGTTTTTTCTTAAGATCGATGTGCTAGCTTCAGTAATTGTACGTGATTTTGTTAATATATGGTAAGGTACAGTTGGAATTATCTGAAAGCACATGGTTAATTATGGGCACTTGCTTACATAAGTTTTTGATGATAGGGACAATCTACTAATTAAAAGAAATGGTATTTATCATACGATATATGGAAATTAGATTATATATATGTGATATGTTGCCTTAATTTTTGTACATGAACTCGTGATAGCTAGACATGGAAATTAGAATCTATATAATTAATGAAACTCTTAGTAGTGGCATAATTGCCTAGAATAATTGTTCTAGACATTTTAGGTGTCTTCAGAGGGGGTAAAGAAGCTTTTTACAAAAAGATTTGGATGGATTATTTCAACATTATATTAAAGGGGGAAATCATCTTTGGGTTCAAAAAGTGTCCTTACTTTTTCAGCAAAATGAGGAGGGAGTCGGAAGGTGCACTATTCCAATTCGATCGTATAACAATATATATTTAGTGGTGATTGCATGTATATACATGGTGGGGTATGAATTACATGCATAAAATGCCAATCTAAGGCTATGTATGTATATAATATGTAAATATGTAATGGAACAATATCCATATACATAATGACAGTCAAACAATATATAGTGTAAGAAAATGGTTTGTTTCAGATGGTTAACTTGAAGTACTCTGGATATTTATTTTTTATATATATAGGGCAGCCAGACCATCATGATTTGGCTGCCACATAAATTAATAATCTCGTGATCATTATTCTATTCTATCAATATATAGAGGAAATCTCTAATTATTAATATATATGGTGGTCGATCCGATCTACAATATATGGGTCATATATCCAGCCCTAGATTAATATTATATATATTTAAAAATCTGTAAATAAATATTACAGCTATATATATATAAGTTGTAATATGGGATATTCAAGAGCGAGCATAAGTCTTGATCGAACTACTAATGAGCTAGTAATGAGTATGGGCCTATGGGGTCGGTCATCAGGTCATGTGTATTTGGAACTTTTGTTGTGTCATTTTCAAGATCGATGAACATGGCTAGTTTTGATGAGCCAAATTAATTGTAGTCAAAAGTAATATTGACCCATGAATGAACAATATGTGAAACATTAATTTTTGCAAAGTAATTAGCCCGCCAAAAAACGTTGAATACTTGAATCTAGCTAGAGGTTGAATTAAGGGCTCACGTACTGCACTCTTCTCAGTTCGATCACGATTGTAATTCTCCGGGTGTCTTTCTCTCTGACTTTAATGTCCAGCACAGCTTGTGATCAACTATAATGGTAGGGTACGTACTAATGTGAACCGTCATAAATGGTTAAGGACAATTATATATTAGCAATCAATCACACCCTTATTTTCTGGCTTTGTGCATAATATATATGCAAACTAGGTAGCTCAGGATGGTCAGGTCACGAGTCAAAGGTTCTCGTGGAGAGAGAGACCTATCCCATCCCGAATATAATGCCTATTAATTTATATACCCCACCTCCACTTGTTACTATTAAACACGCATCTCTCTGTTTGAAAATGGACCACTGCATGCATAAGCTTGGACATATTTAAAAGGAAAAAAGTTTATGACAAATTTCTGGTCACATGAGTAATTAAGTAACGTATAGGCTATAGAATTAATATTAGTGAATAGTGACTCATATATAGACTTTAAAGCCAAATTAAAGGTCCAAACCGGTTGTAGCCGGTGATGACTCAGTAAAAGCAAGTCTGCTTAATTACTCTTTGACACGAAGTGGGCATGATTTGGAGTTATAGTTGAATATTCTTCGATCTGGATGGCAAAACCCTAGAATTTATGACAGTATCAGTGGAATGAATTAATGTTGGGCAATTGCTTGCTGTTAATATATAGGCTTTCCAGCTAAGGCTAGTAGAAGCGTTTAGCCAAGGAAATAGGTTGCGGCCAGAATCGCATGCGAATTGCTGCCGTTCATCTCTTTCGATTGTCTTGCCCTTGTTGCTATGCTACATGCTAGCCTACCTTCATCGTACGTGGTCCAACCTTCTCTGCTAGCTACTGTATTGTGTGGTGCTAATCCTTGTGATTTTCTATGTTAAAGCCATACTGTCTGCTATCATGCCCATTGCCCAATCCCAATCCCTGCCTCAGCCTATAACCCATCATTTTGTGTTTAGGTTTTGTCTGTGTAAATCCATTTTGGGCCCAATTTTCTGTGCATGATATCTATTTTCGGCCTAAACCATAGGTATCAGATTCAAAAAGAAAAGAAGAGAAACTATAGGAACCCAATTGAAAAAACACGCAAATTATATTTGGTTCTTTTCCCTTACAATTGTATCACCATATAAAGAAAAAACTTAGAATAAGAAAGGAAAAAATTAGAGCTGCTACGACAACATCCATTCCAATTCAAGAGGTACTTTAGTTGTCAATCCCAATTCAAGGGGTATTTTCAGGGCTAGTATATATGGAGAGAGTCAATAGATAACTCTTTGAGACCATGCCTCTATATATATATATATATATGTGGGTGTGTGTGTGTGTGTGTTAGGCTTGCATAATAATTATTTATTAATTAATTAATTGACATTCATGAGTTTTGAATTCATGATATACATATACTATACAAATGGTTATTAGCCGGCTCAAGTAATGTTTGAGTTACATTTTTAATTTTTTTGTTATTTTAAAATTTTTAATTTGAAGAATTATGATTTGTGCGAGTACTTATTGAAACAAAATCAAGTGAATATACAATGATACATAGAGAGTTGAGAGCCTCATTTTATGGTTCTCTCAATGCCACAAAAACTTAAGACTGGCTGAATATTTTAAAGAAATATATGTTTTTTTTTTTTTTTTGCTTAGAGTATTTCAGAAAATACTGATAGTAAAAGGATTATCTGAGGTTGACTTTGCAAAATATAGGAACAAGTAAAAGAAAAATGTGGTGGGCCTGGACCCTATATATCTTTGGTGTTAATGTAAAAATTAAGAGTTTCTAGATCGGCCTAGTTGAGATTTGGTCCATTAATATTCATGGCCCAACTTGGTGTATCCAATCAGGCAACCACAAAACGAAACGGAATATAACGTTTCTTAATCCGGAAGGTGGGAAAATACGTGATTGTGACGTTGAAAATCACATGCCAACAAGTAGGTCCAGGCGTGCAGCTGTTCCATTTGATCTCCCTAAAACGGTGCGTTGCCATTTCGCGCGTACGGCTCTTCAAGGTAAAAACCCAAAAAAGAAAAATTCGTGAGCCAATAGTATTTGATTTTTCAAACTGCAATCGGCCTATCAGCCTATGACACGTTAGCGCCAAACGACGCCGAAGCGTGAACTTTAAAAGTTAAAAGGCGAAAAAGCGTTGACACACAAGGCGGCAACGGTAGGTATCTGGTAAACGAAAACAAACGAAAACACAGGAAAAATGTGTGAAATCTGAAGCCCTTTGAACCTCAGAATCAGAAGAAATTAGACATAGAAGTTATAGAACATCGGTAATCTCTTGTATTTTTTATTTTTTATAGATCAAATAGCAAAAATTAAAGTGAAAATGGGGACGCCATGGGAATGCTGGCCAACAATGGATCTGCTGCGGTCGGAGGAAATGCAATTGGTGCAACTCATCATTCCCGTCGAATCGTCTCACCGCGCCATCTCCTACCTCGGCGATCTCGGCCTTTTTCAATTCAAAGATGTGAGTTCCCTCGCATTGTTCATTGTTGCCTTCACATTTTTTTTTAATTGCCTTCTAATTTTTGGAGTTCTGTTATCTTGAAGCTCAATGCAGAAAAGAGCCCGTTCCAGCGAACCTATGCCGTTCAGGTGAGTTCGTTTCCTATTTTTGAATTAATAATTTAATTTTGGATTTTCATGGAATATGCGATCGATCAAAAGGTAATGCGTATGGAGTATGGAAAATCTTTAGAAATAAATTAATTGCGAGTTTTAACATTGCTAGCATGTTGCTTCAACACGATTGCCGTGGTTTCTGTGGTTTTGTGAATAATTGGCGAAAAATTTGATTCATTATGAAAGTTTCGTTTTGAATTTTGAATTTATGTGTTGTCGTGTGTGTGCTTGTGTCTGGCATCATCCAGATCAAGCGATGCGGGGAAATGGCGCGCAGGTTACGATTCTTCAGGGAAAAAATGAAGAAGGCTGGCTTGTCACCCTCAACAAGGTCTACAAGCAGCACCAATATTGATCTTGATCATTTGGAGGTAGTTTAAGAAGTTGATTTGCTATTTTAAGTATTTGGGCTTATTATGTTCTGTATTGAATAAAATTTTTTCTTTTTGGTGTGTGTGTGCATGTTTCCAGGTTAAACTTGGTGAACTTGAAGCTGAGCTATTAGAAATTAATGCGAACAACGACCAATTACAACGCACTTATAGTGAGTTATTGGAATATAAACTTGTTCTGCAGAAGGTATGTCTTGTTTTTCTGCTTTTTCTGTGAGTTATGAGAGCATGTTTACATTTTAGTTCGATGTGTACTGAGAAATTTGATGCCTCATCTCCCTATTATGATCTCTCTCTCTCTCTGTTTCTCTCTCTAGTGGAAGAGAGCTATTTCTTGCATAATGAATCAGATCAGTTATTATAACATTGCTTTTCTACATCTGATCCATAAACTGATGTCGCCTTTTTTACTTGTTTCAGGCTGGCGAGTTTTTCAGTTCAGCTCAGAGCAGTGCTGCAGCTCAGCAGAGAGAATTTGAAGTGCAGCAAAGTGGTGAAAGATCCATTGACAGTCCATTATTACTCGAACAAGTGCAGCTTTGTACTTTCGCTCTTTAATTTTTTTTTTTTTTTCCAGATGAATGTTTTTTCTTTGCATTTGGGGTGATGTTTTAGGGCTTTATCTGCTGTAGGAAATGACAACAGACCCCTCAAAGCATGTTAAGCTTGGGTTCATTAGTGGTCTTGTTCCAAGATCCAAGTCAATGACCTTTGAACGGATTCTGTTTCGTGCAACCAGGGGTAATGTGTTTTTGAAGCAAGCTGTGGTCAATGACCCAGTGGTTGATCCCGTTTCAGGAGAGAAGGTTAATACTCAATAACATAATATTTTAATTTTCAGTTATATTTTTGGTTAGGTCCTCTGAGAATGCATGGTATACATGTATGCATTGCATGCTCTTTTTATTCTTTAATTTTTTTGCAAAATGTATCTTCAGGATTGAAATTTTGTTCCTCTTATTTTACTTATGCACTTTTATGTATGCGCACACACACACAGATGATGGTTTATCTTCCTGCTTGATGTATTTTTAATGCGTGTGTGTGTGTTAATTGCGTACATATATGTCCTAGATTTCATTTCTTCGTGCAGGATGGTTTAACTCTTTCATGAGTTTTTCTTCTAGAGAAATTGATAATGTATTATCTTACAGGTTGAGAAAAATGTATTTATCGTCTTCTTCTCTGGGGAAAGAGCAAAGAACAAAATTCTGAAAATATGTGAAGCTTTTGGAGCAAACCGTTACCCATTTACAGATGACTTGGGAAAACAATTTCAGTTGATCAGAGAGGTATGCGGTATTCTTCATTACTGATTTCGGTGTGCAATCAAAAGCTTTCGGATACTACAACTACATTATTTTTAGATTAAAACTTTTGTCTTTGTTCATCATGTGTATTTGAGAAACTTACACAGCTAGGATATCTTATCTTGGTCATATCGGTGGACTGGGTCCAGTAATATACTTTTTGTCTGATTGCGAATATGTCATTACTTACAGTCACTGTTCAATCTGAATTCTATAACCACTTTAATTTCTAGGTGTCTGGAAAACTTTCAGAGCTGAAGATCACTATAGATGCTGGATTGTTGCACCGGAGCTGTTTATTACAGACAATTGGCCTTCAATATGAGCAGTGGAACCTTCTGGTTTGTTTGAGTTCTTTTATTTGACATTCCCAAAGCTTATGCATCTGTCTACAGTTTTCTCTTTAATGTGTGTACGGATACACTCGTGGCCATCCACAACTGTATCTGGTCAAAATCACTGAGTTTAGTTTAGGTTGATCACAGAATTTTATTCTTCAATGACTTGACAGGTGAAGAAGGAAAAATCCATTTACCACACGTTAAACATGCTCAGCATTGATGTGACAAAGAAGTGTTTTGTTGCAGAAGGTTGGTGTCCTGTATTTGCATCAAATCAGGTTTGCTCTTTTATCCTGTAGCACTTTCCTGTTAAAATTTAGAGCACTAATTTCATTCATAAATATTGTCATGAATCATTTGTAAGTGCAATGTATCTTTGAAGATTATTAATTAACTTAGGCTTGATTTTTACAGATTCGAAATGCGTTGCAGCGGGCAGCCTTGGATAGCAACTCTGAAGTTGGGGCCATATTCCAGGTTTTGGATACAAAGGAATCCCCACCAACCTATTTTCGCACAAACAAATTCACTTCTGCTTTTCAAGAAATTGTTGATGCATATGGGTGAGTCAGTTTGCAGGTTATGTCTATACAAGATCTAGCACTATGTTTGATTGGAGAATTGTTAGATAGGAAACCCGATCTATATGGGAGTTAGTGGATTGAGAGAGAGAGAGAGAGAGAGAGAGAGAGAGAGAGAGAGAGAGAGAGAGAGAGAGAAGGGGGGATTCTGTTATGAAAGGTTTGGGAAAGTACCTATTTGTTCCCTCTTTTATCCAGTGTCTAATGGTACTATCATCACAGGGTTGCCAAGTATCAGGAGTTTAATCCTGGTGTATACACGATTGTCACATTCCCTTTCCTTTTTGCTGTAATGTTTGGAGATTGGGGCCATGGTATTTGCTTGTTGCTGGCAACGCTATATTTCATAATCAGGGAGAGGAGGTTTTCTAGTCAGGTAATGCTGCGTGGCTTTCTGACAGTAGACAATGGGCTCTCTGGTTCTTGTAATTATCGCATGGTTCTCTTACTCAATTTGTTGACAACAGAAACTTGGGGACATTGTAGAAATGACGTTTGGTGGCCGTTATGTTATTATGATGATGGCGCTGTTCTCAATCTACACAGGATTGATATATAATGAATTCTTTTCAGTCCCATTTGAATTATTTGGGCCATCTGCCTATGCTTGTCGTGACCCATCATGCAGGTGCACAATCAATCTGAGATACTTAAACATATTTGGGGTATATCAATCCCATTCTAGTTGATTACACTTACTTTTTTTTGTTGTAGTGATTCTACTACAGTGGGTTTGACCAAGGTGCGTGGCACTTACCCATTTGGAGTGGACCCCAAATGGCATGGTTCCCGGTCTGAGTTACCGTTTCTGAACTCATTGAAGATGAAGATGTCAATCCTACTTGGACTAGCCCAGATGAATCTTGGAATTATATTGAGTTACTTTAATGCAAAATTCTTTGAAGATAACCTGAATATCTGGTAAGCTATATTGGTCAACTTGATCTTGTATTTGTTACTACATGTGCAACACTTAGTCGGAATGGTGTTATCCTTCTCTGTCTCACTTTTGTTTAACGCTTCTAGAGTGATTGTTTGAGATATTCTATGTATCTATCACGATGCACGTCCAACCTTAGGTATGAAATTAGATGCTTACATTACCGTTCATAACTAACCAAGCTGGTTATGGGTTAGTTCCTTAATGTTGACTATCAAGTCATCATTCTTGACTATTAACTAATTATGTTTTTTAGGTACCAATTTGTTCCTCAGATTATATTTTTAAACAGCCTGTTTGGCTACCTTTCACTCCTAATTATTGTGAAATGGTGCACTGGTTCACAAGCTGATTTGTATCATGTAATGATATACATGTTCCTGAGTCCTTTTGACGATCTGGGTGAAAATCAGCTTTTTTTTGGGCAAACATTTCTTCAGGTTTGATTCTATTTCGTTGGATTATACCAAAATTTTGTCAAACAGGATGGAACAGTGACACTAATCTAAAACATGCCCTGTTAATTACCAGATTCTGTTACTACTATCAGCTCTTGTTGCTGTGCCATGGATGCTATTTCCAAAGCCTTATTTCTTGAAAAAGAAACATGAGGAGGTACGCTTAACTATGCTCTTATCTATATATTTTTAAGATACGTTTCTCACATCCTAGAATCTTTTATTTCTAGATTGCATTCTATATTTCTTTTGGCCCTCTTATCATCTCTTGATATCCTGTTTCCTCAGAGGCACCAAGGTCAATCCTATGCACTGCTTCACGGTGGTGAAACTGGTGATGAACCTCTTGACGAGGAAAACCATCACAATTTGCATAGTCATGACGACTTTGAATTCAGTGAGGTCTTCGTACACCAACTCATACATACCATAGAGTTTGTGCTTGGGGCAGTGTCTAATACAGCTTCATATCTACGTTTATGGGCTCTCAGGTGGGCAGCTAGCAACTTGATACCACTTTGTAGCATTCATGCTTAATTAGGCATCTTGCACATCAAAAATAGTTGTTGATACATTTTAGAGTATTCAACTGTGCATTATCATGGGTACACGATTGGAATTTGAAATGTGTAAGCATTATTGGATACGTAACATCTTACAATAACAGAGAATTGATTTTGTAGAAAAGTTGTGGTTTTATTGAAGATAATTGCATTTGATTAGATGGTTTTATAGGTCTTAATTATTGAAAATGAAATCATTGACCACAATACTTTCTTTCAGTTATCAGTATTACATGATGATTATCTTGTTTGTCCCTTTTTTGCTTTGTTCAGTTTGGCTCATTCAGAGTTGTCCAGTGTATTCTATGACAAGGTTCTACTTCTAGCCTGGGGGTAAGTACTTTTTTTACTCATGTTCTTGCTGTTACTGAACTTTGAGATCTCCAATAAGCAGAATAACTAATCTGTTGGGAATTACTGCAGGTTCAACAATGTCGTTATTCTAATCATTGGCATAATTGTTTTCATAAGTGCAACTGTTGGAGTGCTACTAGTGATGGAGACCTTAAGTGCATTCTTACATGCCTTGAGGCTTCATTGGGTGGAGTTCCAGAACAAGTTTTATGAGGGCACTGGCTACAAATTCTACCCTTTTTCATTTGCATTACTCAGTGAGGAGGACGAGTAATACACTGCTGTTTTCATTTGTACATTTTATAAATAAACTATTCTATTCATTGGGTGCTCTTTTTCTCCTCTTATACAAAAAGTTACTCCCGAACAGCTGATGGTTGTAAAAAACAGAATTGTATTGATATGATCAAATATACAAATATACTAATACAAGAGTGCTTTTCTTGTAAGGAACAAGAGATGCAGAGAGGCTCATTGATTAGTGTGGGAGAGCTCGTTTTTTGTCCGTAAATTCTCTCCGCAAGCGAAAAAAATCCACTTATACAAAACTGTTAGAATGTATTATTGTATTTGTTCATGAACTTTTGCTCTTACAATGTGTGCTTTTTCAACTTAAAGCTCTGTTTAATCTTCTGTAACCATGGTCAAAAATCCGAAGCAATATGATGGACATCGGCTAAGATCGGCCTTAAGGCCCACGGCCCAATACACAATTGGGTCAGACCCATTACGTGTTAAAATCAAATACGGGTCAACAATGATTAGACGTGTGAGAGACTTGGAGGATTGAACAACGTTAATATTTACAAATTTCGTAATGAGCGCACAGCTATTCTCTACAGCTATGAACCTATGCCTGTGCCTGGAATGAAAACCCACGGTATTTTAAAACACCTAGCAACCATGTCTTCCTTTTGACCACTAGTTTTCATATAGGCACGTATGATTAATAGGAGGAAATCTACATCTAATTAATATAAAAAATTTGTAGAAAAATCAAATACTTTAGTTTAAAGAAAAAAAGAAAAGAAACAATAATTATGAAAAGCGCGGTTCATGATGAGAGGCAGGCGCGCTTCTCCATAATTAACAATTTCATAACCTCACTTAGTTTAGTTTAGTTCCTTATTAGGTTAGCGTGAAGGAAACTTAAAGCAAACCCTTTGGATCACTCTCTCTGATTCTTAGAATCTAGGAATCTCTCAGATAGTAGTCTGATGCTCTAAGCCTTCAATCAAACGATTCAAACCCCGTAGCATATTACATCAAAATGGAAACGGTACGTGGTTTTCTTGTCTGTTTCATAGACAGACGGCCAAGGACGGAAAGTGTATGCATAATACTCAACGTTTGTATTGGTCCCCTACATCGAAATGCGAACCAATTAGCTAGCTTGCAAAGTTTGTGTATCAGTCCTAGCCTTCTAGCCTTCCTTTCCAAGTCCAAAGTTCTTACTATTATACGTAATGGCATTGGCAAGCCCCCCAAACCCTTTCCATTTGGGGTAAACGTCCTTCTACTTGTATCTACACTATAATCAATTCAAGTCCATCTCTACCTTCTTCTTTAAAATCTAATTAATTGCTTAAGCTTCCATTATCAGTTTCAGATCAGATTGGGATCAGAGAGATCATGGCGAGGGGTAAGATCCAAATCAAGAGAATAGAGAACTCCACGAATAGGCAGGTCACCTACTCCAAGAGAAGGAACGGCCTCTTCAAGAAGGCCAATGAGCTCACCGTTCTCTGTGATGCCAAGGTTTCTCTCATCATGGTCTCTGCTTCTGGAAAACTCCATGAATTCATCAGCTCCTCCACCACGTAACTAATCTCTCTCTCCCCCTCTCTCCCCAAAACCCTAGGTTTTTCTTATCAGTACTACTAACTATAAGCAGTTTTTCATTTTTCATTTGCTTCTATGGTGTTTATTAGAACAAAGCAATTCTTCGACCAGTACCAACAGAATCTCGGAATCGATCTTTGGAGCTCGCACTATGAGGTCTCTCCCTCGCTCTCTCTCTCTATTTTATATAAGCATATGTTTTTGTGTATATATATATGTATATATATATTTGTGGTAATTATGTGTGCAGGCAATGCAAGAGGAATTGAGGAAGCTGAAAGAGGTGAATTGGAATCTTCGGAGGCAGATCAGGTAATTAATTAATGCATATAAACAAGTTATTTTCTTACTGATTATTTGGATCCGAAGTATATATTTATAGTGAGTGTGTGTGATCTAGCTTGCTCGATCTGTTGATAGGCATAGGGTGGGCGAGTGCTTGAACGATATGAGTTTTCACCAACTGCGTGGTCATGAGCTAGATATGGAAAAAGCTGTCACGGTTATTCGGAACCGCAAGGTGGGTTGTGTTTATATCTTCGCCCCTGACCTTTTCCAATACTTTATTATTGTTGTTCTTGTTGTCATGCTCTTGCTATTGTCATTCCTTTTTTTCATTAATGATGTGCAATTTAATATAAAATTAGAACAAAGTATACACAGAACCATGAGCAGAATGTTATTGTTGCTTGAAAACCTTGTTCTTGATGGATAAGACAATATTAATTGTCTTCCCAAAATAACATCTTGATCGCCAAAATGGGCTCTGCCCTTTGAATGGCAGTAGTTGTCTTACACCAGATAGGTTAATGATATATATATATACCAATGAATCACAATATTAGTAATGAGAGTTTGCTTCCTTAATTCTTTAGAATTTTTGTTCATTCTTTTTTCTGTCAAGTTGTGTGTCATTGATAGCGTACAATTTGAAGTATTTTTTTTTTTTTTTTCTGATCATTTTATTATAGTGTCTCTCCTCTTTTCACGGATCTATCAAAAAATGGGTGATATATGTAGACCACATTTGAGAGAATAAAGGAAATGAGTTAAGTTTGAGACACTGAGAGCAATTAAATTCGGCCTTCTATTTTTTAGTTCATGGTAGCATGAAATACCCATTTGTGTTTCTCCAATTTATTTCTAATTTTTGTGCATATGCGCGACCATCCCGAGACTTGCTTGCTAGTGTTGTTGTGAATTGTGAAACACTGTATCTTTCTAACCGAGTGTTAAATCTGTAATGATTGACAGATTAAGCTGATCTCTAATCAGATTGATACTCAGAGGAAGAAGGTAATGCCAATTGACCTTTGGTAATCTTTTGGTCCTATCCTATGTTTGTTCTTTTCTTTTAGTTATTTTGTTGGCTGACGGAATCTTTAATTATTTGGGAGTTTATTCTTGTTGGACTAATGGAATCTCTCTTTTTTACTTGGTCACAGGTACGGAGTGCAGCACAGATGAACAAGGAACTCCATGAATTTGTATGCACTGTGCAGCAAAGCATATTAATTATTTAATTAGTAATTCCAATATTATATAATATAATATATTTAATTTTTGTTTGAATACAGGATGAAAGGGGTGATCCACACTATGGATTAGTTGAGAATGGAGGGGATTATGATTCTTGTGTTGGCTACTCAAATGGGAATGAAGGCCGTAACATATTTGCTCTAAGGCTGCAGTCTAGCCACCCTGAACTTCACAGTGGCGCATCAGGATCGGATATCACTTATGCCTTGCTTTGAGTTTGAGTACCAGCTCTCAGATCGACATCGCGGAAAATATTTAGACATTTGGTTATCCATGCCATATGTATTAGTTAATGTTAAACATGAAACATTGCATTTAGCTTCAGCAATCATGACTGT
Organism: Purshia tridentata; assembly: GCA_003254885.1. Taxonomy (NCBI): domain Eukaryota; kingdom Viridiplantae; phylum Streptophyta; class Magnoliopsida; order Rosales; family Rosaceae; genus Purshia; species Purshia tridentata. Next base: position 76,256 of record QANT01007646.1, read on the forward strand.
TGATAAAGTTGTGGCCATTCGTTTTCATGAAAGCTAGCTTTCTTCTGTTAAACGTACGTAATTAATTGTAATCGAGTTACTTGCTTGAGGGCTGTGAGACCAAGGTAGTGGGTGATCTCGATGACTCCATCTTTTGGGTTGGTGCAACCACTCTTGGAGTCAGATATATGAAGGGTTGGTGCAACTTTGTATTTCTTTTTTTTAAAAAAATTAAATTAAATACATTTTTATCATTAAAAATCAAGAGTTATGTGGGTCTTTTACTTGTTTTCAGTTGGGCCCCTATTGCTTTTGCATTTTTGGTCTGAATTGAATAAAATTTGTTAAAAAATTTACTCTCAAAATTATTTTTAATTTCTTATCATTAATGATAGACAAGTCACCTTTTTTATATATAGATATTTGATAATTAGCATGGAACAGTTTTGACAATGACTCTCAGTAAGTAAGCGGTCAAGTAGCTAGTGTTGTTAATTAATGCATATGTTAAAAAATGAGTGTATAACGTATTGTTATTTTTAATGTATAATATCAATAAATATACAAGTATATATATATATATATTATAATCCAAGTAGAATTTTTTTTTTTTTGAGTTGGGCTATCTAATAATTGCACATAAATAAATTAATAACACAATGAAAAAATTGTTCTTAAGTTAGTAACAAAATTGTTTTTAAGATAGTTTTATTAATTAAGTAAATGATTTATAAGACCCACTTTTAGACTTTCACTACTTTTAAGACCCGTGTCCTTTTTTCTGTTTTGTAGGAGGCCCAATTTATACTGATGCGGCCTTTTTCTCCGTTTCCTTCATTTTCCGTCTTTTTCTCGGTCTCTGTCCCTCATAGATCTGATTGTATAGCTCACATCCCACCTCCATCTCTCTCCCTCTCTGTCTTTCTCCCTCTCCCTCTCCCTCTCCGTCTCTGTCTTTGTCTCTATCTTTGTCTCCATCTCTGTCGCAAGAATCTTCAGCCAATGGTGGTGGTGGTGAAGTAAGGCAACTGCACATAATTTACTTTCTCACTCGTATGGGTCGCATCGATCATCCGCATCTCATTTGCGTCCACCATCTTAACCGCAACGGCGTCTATCTGCGAGGTATGTGCATACCTTTCACTCATTTCTCCATCTATATTCACCATATTTACATGCCTGCCAGCGTTATTTTCCAATTAACTAATTATTACTGTTTTTTTCTTCAATGACATTAAGAGGTGGCTTGCGGATTTAGGAAAGGACATGCCAGAAGCCTTCACTTGGTCTTACAAGAGGTTCTTAATTATTCAATATCAATCAAAAGTTTCTTTAATTTGTTTTACCTGTGGGTGTGTTGGTTGAGTTCTCAATTTTCTTTTTTTATTCATTTGTACCAAAGTTAGTTCCAGAGGCCTTTTAATACCTTTGCAAGATGAAGCCAAGTTAATAGTCTGGGTATGTTAATACCTTTTGTCTTTGTCTTTGGTAATGGCTGTGAGATGAAAACTAAGGGTTGCAATCCCAATGTGATAACTTACACAATATTGATTGATGGGTTTTGCAATGAGGGCATTTCCAGGAAGCTGGTGATGTTTCAAATGAGATGTTATACAAAGACTCAGCCTGTATATTGTAGCATACAATTGTCTAATATCTGCTCTTTGCAAGGATGAGAAGATCTATAAAGCTTTAAAATTGTTTAATGAAATCTCAAGGAAAGGTTGTAAGTCAGACATATATACATTTAATTCTTCAATATTTGGACTGTGCAAGGTTAATAGGATGGAAGAGCCCTTGGGTTTGTATTAGGATATGTTATTGGAGGGTTGTTGCCAACATTGTCACTTTGGTCCTTTTTTATTACAATATTGTCAATAAGGTGATTGTTATTGTCCGAAAGTAACAATAATGTGATTGTTATTATAGCACAATAATAATAAAGTGATTGTTACTGTATGAAAGTAACAATAATGTGATTGTTATTGTCAGACAGTAACAATAAGGTGATTGTTACTGCCCGACAATAATAATAAGGTGATTATTATTGTTCGACAGTAACAATTCTTTTGATATGAAAAGAAAAAGAGTTTTTATGCTATTTTGGATGTGTTTATACACAAAAAAAAAATGTAAATTTTGTATAAGTTGCGTTTTTTTGCAAAGTAAGAATTGTTACTATCTAACAGTAACAATTCTCAAAAGTACTGTAGCACGCTACAGTTACGCAGTTACTGTAACAACGGATTTTTTTATAAAAGTGGGCCACTATAGTAATTAACTGTAGCGCCTGAGCCGGATAAATATCAAATATTCTGAAATGAGCTTTAAAAAAAATCACCCTTATTAATTTACACAAATTATAACACGTATACAAAATTTATAAAATTAAAATATTCATGTGTTAAATTTATTTTTATTAATTTGTAATATTTATATTAATATACCGCGTAATATTATTGTTATACACAATAAATATCATCTTATTCAAATTTGAAGAACCAACAAAATGAGAAATCTCTAGAATTGCTTAACTTCAAAATCTTAGAACTTTCCCATGATGATGATCATGGTACAGAATCTCATTTTTCAACTCTAAGATTCAATCAAAGAAATGTGGCACTTTGTAGATTCTTCAAGCTAAAAGAGCAATATATATTTTTGGAGGGACACTTGGTCAACGGTCAACCCAAGTACGGAGCAGGAGTCCGCGGCAACCTGCAAGTCCAGTTAAACTCCAACACTCACTCACCCACTCACCTGAGGAAGCGAGAAAGGGCTGTAGGAGTTGCACGTGCCACGTGCCCTAACCTCTCACATTGTAACCCCGGCCACCTGAGAGGCCCAGACCACCGAATTCGCTGTCTACGTTTCACAAAACCCTCTAAAACCCCTTCCAACAATCCAAGGCCTTCCCCTATTTGCCTCATTCCCTTTCTTCGAGCTTTTTTCTATGGTAGAGTGAGAGAGTAACCGAGGGTGCAGCCATGGGAGCTCTTTCTCCACTGTCTGCTTGGATTCCCGAAGATGATATTTTGCTCAAGAACGCTGTTGAGGTGAAATTTTGATATTTTCTTCGTTGTTCTGGAATTGCCCTTTCTCAGCTTATAATCAACCTTTTATTCTTATTTTATTTGTTTTTATGGGTTTTGAAATTTTGGTTTTTTAGTGATAAAAGCATGAATGAATTGCTACTAGTATATTGGAGGTATTTAAGTCTAAACTCAAGAAATAGAATCAAGAAATTGGACAAATTTTAGATAACGTAAGGTGAATACAGGTGAAATTACTTTGTCCTGTGCTAGAAGCCTAGAATCATTGTTTCCACTGGTTTCCACTGCTGACGTAGGTGGGTATCTTGGTCTATTTAACGACTATTTGCCTCTATTAAGCTTGTTGGGTCAGAGTGGAATTTGTCCCTTTTCAGTAATAAGTTAGAATTTGGCGTTTTCAGAGCGTTGATTTTTGGAACTGTTGTGTGTCCAAGTATATTATTCTGGAGAACTAGATTTGGATTTAGCACTCTTATATTCTGTTTGCAGGCTGGTGCTTCCTTGGAGTCACTTGCTAAAGGTGCAGTGCATTTTTCTCGAAGATTTACTGTTCAAGAACTGCAAGACCGGTGGTATTCTCTCCTATACGATCCAGTTGTTTCTGCAGATGCTTCTGCTCGCATGATTGAGTTTGAGTGTACCACACCAACTCCCCCATCAAAATTTATTAGGTTGGGAAATTTGAAGGAAAACAAAGGTGTTGCTGGAAAGAGAAAAGCTGAAAGTGTTCGCAGTAGTTACTATGCTCTATGTAAAAGGATCTGCACTGAGCCATTTAACTCCATGGAGCTCAATTATCTTGTAGCACCAAGTAATGGAAACTATGCTATAAATGGGGATGAGCCTGTATATGGAAATTTCATGACTGGAGATCCCATCTCAATCCCTTTTGGATTTGAGGCGTCAGATATGGATACTATGCATCATGATTTTCCTCAAAATCTGATGGATGGTGGCACTGACATTGGTGGTGTTGTTACTGCTGATACCTTTAATACAGGACTCCAGAACCCTGCTGAAGAACATTTTCCAATGGAACAGAAAAATATACATAATGAAAGTCCTCAAATTATTGGAGGCAATCTGCCTATCACAGGGAATGAATGTGAGGTTGAGGAATTCAGTCAACTAAACGAATTGCCAGATTGCAGCCTGTTCAATGCTGATGATTTAGGAATGAAACCCCCGTATTCACTTGATCGAATTAATGGTGGTGAGGGAAATATGTGCTCCAAATTTGAAGGGAATCAGGTCTTTAATTCACCTATTTCAGACAGTGGTGCATCGTTTCACAACTTGGAGTACTCAACTGCACTTCCTGGGATGCCTATGTGGAGAGAAGATCCAGCACCAGCTATGCCGGCTGATGTTGGCCATAGAGAAAATGATATATGCACCGGAGATGCTTTTGACCTTCCTGATGATATGGATGCTAAGAACACAACAACATCAGGGTACGATGCTCACTTGGGGATGGAGGTGAAAGTTGATATGCCTTGTGGTGATTTCAAGAGACCTGATAGTGCTGAAGGTTATCTGGCAGAATTGTCCAATACTCTTTTAAACTTTACAAATGAGGAGGAACTCATGTTCATGAGTGGTGATGGAAAGGATGTGATTGATAAGTCTTACTATGATGGCCTGAGCTCACTTTTGTTGAGTTCACCAAATCGTGATGTTAGTCAAGAACAGACAACCAATATAACTGAGCCAGAAACATCTGCAGCTCCAGTTATGTATCCTATTAATCCATCTATTACATATCCTGGAGTGGTAGTTGACAATAGGGGGTCCCCCAATGGTGAACATATGGCTTGCCTTTCAGAGACTCAGGTACTATCATCTTCAACAGCTTCAAACTCTAAATTTCCTGAATTGAGAGATGGAGTTATCTGTTGCACATTAAACACCGAGGACTGGGATATTCCATGCAATGATGATGTTTTTCTACCAAATCATTTGCCCCGTCCTTCAACTTCCTCTACAGGTAAATGGAATTTTCAAGAAGCGAATAAGCCAATATCATCATCTGTTAAGGATTTCCCTGGTAATCAAGGAAATAGTGACACAAGACCCTGCTTTATGCAGAAAGAACAAAAAAATCCTGGAGAATCTCATGGATCTTCTCAGATTAAAGGATCACAAATGGGTCTAAAACCTCCACTAGGTAATTATGGGGTTAAATATGAGCAGTCCAAGACTGACCCCACTAATTTGGCATCTACGAAAGCAGGTCATGTTAGTGGTGGTCTGGGTCAAACTCATTTGGCCAATGAAAACACAAATCCTCTACCTGGAATTCTGAAGGAAGAGATTAAAGAAAGTATATTGTTGAAGGGTCTTAGTTATAACTCAACTGAGTCTCATATGCAGAACCCAGATCTTGATTATGATAGCTTTAAAAGCTATCCTCAGACAAGCACTAGTGGCACTAAGCAGGAACTTGATGCATCAGCTATAATTAGAGACCATCAATCATTAGATGCAGAAGTGATTCCCACGCATATTGCTGTCTTGGAACCAGAAGTAAACCCACAGACATCAGATCAAGAGGGGCTTTTTGAGAGTGATGATGATGTACCATGTTATTCAGATATAGAGGCAATGGTGAGTCATAAAATTCCGATCATCTAGTTGATGGATGTTTATTTTCAGTTTCTTAATTTCTTTTTCAGTCTCCTTGACTTTTGTTCCATCTGCAGATACTTGATATGGATTTGGATCCAGATGACCAGGACTTGTATTATAGTGAGGAAGGTAATACTCCGTCAAGCTATTTTTCATTTAATGAGACTAATATTTTTGGTCCAAATAACATATGTAAAATGATTCCATCATATGCCTTGTAAGTTTGAGTTGTTCTCTATGTGCAGTCACAAAATATCAGAATGAGGATACTAAGAGGGCAATCATAAGACTGGAGCAGGGTGCCTATGCGTATGTGCAAAGAGCCATTGCAGCTCATGGAGCATTTGCCATTTTGTATGGGCGCCGTTTTAAGCATTATATTAAGAAGCCTGAGGTATTTCCATTGCTCCATAAATTCATACCCAATCTATTTGGGGTTGGCTGTATGGATCCTTCTTTTGGCTTTTCTCTGTATTATGGATTGGTACTGGGTTTTCAGTTTTCACTCTATAACTGAATTTGGAGATCCATAAATTATGGAGCAGGAAAGGAACAAGAGTAGTGGATTTTGATTGTTTTTACTAAATTTCAGAGCTGTCACAACCCTTATTAAAGCACAAGATTTTGAACTTATCTTTCTCAATGGAGTTATAGACCAGAGGAAGCTAATGAAAACTAGTGGTGCCAATTAGTCCAAGTTAGATATGGGTTGAAGCTGTGAATATGATAATCTATCTTTGCAGGTTTTACTGGGTAGAGCAACAGAAGATGTTAGTGTTGACATTGACTTGGGAAGAGAAGGGCATGGTAATAAAATCTCTCGGCGACAGGTAAGTTACCATTGACCACCTGAACATATTTTTCATATTAGTGATACAATTACCTACCCTTGTCCTTAAAATTTTGTAAGTGCAGATGTATGGATTATTATATATACATGCCTCTTCTATTGATGGGCAACCTAGGTGGTCTTCAGATTATGCTGTTTACATCTTCTTGCTAACCTGAAAAAGGGCATTCGTTCTTTCTGCATTTGTTAGGCAATGGTAAATATGGACAAAGGTGGATCTTTCTATCTGAAAAATCTTGGGAAGTGTTCAATCTCAGTAAATAGGAAGGAAGTATCCGCTGGACAGAGTCTAAGCCTTAGTTCCAGTTGCTTGATTGAGGTATTTTCCTACAGTTCCTTTTACTAAAAATGATTCATAGGTCTCCCTCGCTTTTTTGCAGATTTCTTGGCAGTTTTATATCATTGTATGCAATATATATGTATTTGGTCTTGGATGTAGTTAAGTTCAAATGTATATAGGTAACGGCAGTACCGCCTGGATGAATGGTATTTAATTTCCTCAAAGTTAACAGATGATTTTCTACAAATGGTTCATTTGCAGATAAGGGGAATGCCGTTCATATTTGAGACAAACCAAACTTGTGTGAAGCGGTATCTGGACAGCATCACCATGGTTAGCCCAAAACAAGAGCTGACACAAGAGCACCAACTGTGAATGATAACGGAAGTGCCATGAATGGCTGTGGTAATGCGCTCAGAAGGTGCTAATTTTTTCTGCACCTTCTGGTTCTCTTGTTAAGCCACTTTTTCTCTGTTGTGTTTGACTACCGTTGGAGGTGGACTGTGATCTAAGAAGGCATTTACCTTCTAATTTTTTTAGTTTGACTACCGTTGGAGGTGGACTGTGATCTAAGGCATTTACCTTCTAATTTTTTTCAAAGAAAAAAACAAATTTTATATGATCGGGAATTCTCTTGAATATGAATTGCACAACATATACCTGAAATAAGAGGAAAGAATTGTTGCACCAGAAATCGGAATAACACTATAGCCAGAGAGTGCTCCAGTGTCTCTGTCGGTATGGAGGATCATATGAAAAAATAATAATAAAAATAATTTCATCACAAAAAAAAAATAAAAAAATAAAAAAATAAAAAAATTGTATAGATACGACCAAATTTTATAATTCAGGTGGAAGCAAAGTAGTTCAATCAGAATTCAGAGTATGCCTTGGGGACTGGCATGAAACGATATGGTTTGAGCACGTACTACTGATATATACGAAATGAAGAGGCTGCAGGTTGTGGTTGATCGATGAATGAATCGAATGATAATGTAGAGAAGAGGAGGTGAAAGTCGGGCAAAATGGAGATCGAGGGACAAACTCACGACATGGAAGAAACCCTAAACCTCTGTATATATACTGGAACATGGGTGAGACGGTGAGAGACTGAGAGCGAGTGTGGAATTAATGTGGATTTTAAAGATGGAAAGAATAATTGTGATGATTCCCAGTCTAGTCGCAAAAAAACAAAAAAAGCAAAGTCAAGGGTGAAAAAAAAAAATACTATTCTGCTGCCGAGATTCGAACCCGGATGATTGATTAATTCCAATTGCCTATGCTAACAGCAGATTTCATGTTTGGTGAAGTGAAAATCTATCAGAAATTGCAGCAATTTCTATCTTGCAAATATTACCATCTTATGTCTGGGGGCCATAATCTTTCTTCTTTACTCATCATTGTTAAAAGGATTGATAATTGATTGATGTCTTGATGATGTGGATTTATCGAAAATGGAAGAATATTTGATGATTCCTATTTTCCTAGTCTAATCATCGAGACTTGTAGGAACAGGAATCATATATACTATTCAATATAAATCAAATAAATAACCCAATTCAATATTCAAATGAATTAGTTTCTGAATTAAAGTCAGTTTAGTTGGTCAAAAGACAAAAGTTCTCTCTAACATATTTAAGTTCAAACCCTCCAGCCCCCTCCCCTCCAATAAAAGATATATATATATACACTTTCTATTTAGTGCACGAGAGCAGGGAAACGCTACTGTCAGCCCTGAAAAAAAAAGCTCTTCCGTTTGGAGTAGGAACCCTATATATACCCTAAAGTTTGGGGAAGAGATATTGATATATCACTTATGAAGAGAAGAGATCGTTACACATATTATATATAAATATATAAATAGAATCCTCATAGTCAATATTGGGCACTACAACCGCTGCCTTGCTTTAAAGTGGGTACTACTTTAGAAAGATTTTCCCTTTCGTCGATCCGCAACCAGCTGTATCAAAATTATAAACCTTCAAAATTGTAGACTGGAAGGAATCACAAGACAAGTGTTACATCTTTTCCCTACAGCCATCTTCGCCGTATATATATATATGCTGCAAGCCTGCAACATATATTTACAATTTTTGAGAATTCAGGTCTCAATGATGGGTCCTGCTGCCAACATTGGGTTAGTGTGCCTCAGTCAGGAGCTACAATAGGTGAGCTTTATTATATCATTGGCAAGAAAAGTATGGATTTCCAGCAGGGGTATGTCCTATAGTATACGGGTTAGTGGTTCAGGCTACTTAGACACAAGTGCTTGGGATACAAATACTCTAACAAGGATCACCAGACAACATCTTCACAAATGAACAGAGTATTCCACCTCCTACTCAATGATAGGATTAATAATGCTCAATGATAGCATGCAGTTGCACCACCAGTATATATATTTATGCAGAGTTTAGCTGCTGAAAATTCATACACAGAGTTTGAACAAAATATATGTACGTGGAACCAAACAGCTCTTGGGACATGGGAGAGGCAAAGAGACCCTATGACCCTTGGGAGGGGCAGAGACAAACAGAGACACTATATACCTGGATCAAATTGTCTGGATGCAGCTATATATATATATATATAAATATACATATCGATCCAATATTCCTATAATCCTATGTCTCACTCAGCCCATCCTAGTTCTCAATCATCTATCTCCCTCCCCCACTCCCACGCCCATGCCCTGACCCATGCATGCTCACAGCTTGCTCATATATGTTATCAGTTTATATGTATAATGCTTGCATATCAGTTGCCTTTATTTCTTTCTTTTTTGATTTTGATTTTGTGAGCTAGCATCAAGTAAGAAAAAGAAGAAGATCATGGCCTTTGTGATTGGCCTTTGTAGACATACGATATCACGAATTCACGATCGATCACTTTACAAATTGAACATGTCTAATATAATTGTAAGAATAAAATATACCCTCACAGCTAGCTAGCACAGTATTTGTACAGCTTATGACAATATGCCTAGCTAGCTAGCTTCTTGTTTCATATATGAATTAATTAAGTCAAGCACATACAACACTTTCCACATTAATTCCCGTCCAAATGAAAGGTTTTCGAATCAAATATTAACACAGATTTTCGTCCCTAATATCTTAATAACTGCAGCATGCATGATGATACGTACCAGCAACACCTTCAGATGCCCTCTCAACATTAATAATTTTGACCAGAAACGCGCGCTTATTTGTCTTTTGCCAACTGATATTAATTTCTTTACATCCGTCACATGCATACATGATCCATATAATCTACTTGATATAAAATAACTTTTTTGGGGGTCTAGATATAAGTATATATGTAAGTAGTACATATGCATGTAATGCTTTAAATTGAAATGAAATGCAATTTACACTCCAACAGACTGATTGGTTTAGCTAGCGGCCCTCTATAGAACCTAAGCTTGATTCCTAATACCCTCAAATCCCGAAACTTTGTCTGCTGGCCATAAATCCGATTTGTGATATATATATATCATATGTATATATAGCAAATGATTTATCTTTTTTCTCATAATTGAGCTAGTAGTGATTCCCCGCGCCGGGAGATATTTTTAGGAAAAGTAATATAATATACAATACTCTAAGGATAATATATCATTTAAATTAATATATAAAGCACAAAAGCTTCATATTCCAGCAAAATGTAAAGCAAGCTGCAAGCATATCGTGACCCTCTTATTCACTCACAGGTATGGTCAAGATTCTATCCATATATGAATAGCATCTTGTCAAAACTTTAACACGCTACACTCACCAGCAGCCTGTCCCCAAAAGAAAAATATATAAAAAATGTCAAAATTAATTTAGGGGGGAAAATTACCAAAATAGTCCACTTATTGTTCCACATATCTCGGTTTGGCCCATGAATTTTTTTCTTCGCCAGTTTGATCCACGAATTATCTGCTGTTTGCCATTTTGGTCTATTCCGTTAAAATTTCATAAACAGCCGTTAAATGGATGAAAAAATTATCAATTTCGTCCCAAGTTTTTCAATTTTTCTTCTTAATTTTGACAAAACTTTTAACCTATCAAATCTTAACCAGATTAACCAATCTTATACTAGTTTTCAAGCTATGAATATCCTCTTTTCAACCATATAAAAAGTACTCAAAACAAAGCTATAAATTTCTAGATAAATAATCACAAAGTAAGCTATTTGAAAGTGCAATTTTTCCATAAATTTCTAAATTTTTTAATTTTCTTCCAATTTCAATTTCCTTCAAATTCAACACCTCAAATCAATTTCTTAGGCTACTAGAAACACGTTTATAGTCTTACAATTCATCACCCAACCACAAATCAAGCTAGAAATCAAAATCTCAATTAATAACATAAAACCCCAAAACCGAAAAATTAATAAATACACCTCAATTTGAATTCTCCTTCAATTCTCTTCTTTGTGACCTAAATAACCTCGAAAATGAATGTAAATTGAAGGAAAAATTCGGGTTAAGGTGTACTTATCAATTTTTTGGTTTTGGAGTTTTATGTTTTTTATTGAAATTTTGATTTCTAGGTTGGTTTGAGGTTGAGTAATGGATTGGAAGACTTTAAACATGTTTCTAGTAGGCTAAGAAATTGATTTGAGGTGTTGAATTCGAAGGAAATTGAAAATGGAAGAAAATTCAAAAATGTAGAAATTTTATGGAAAAATTACAGTTTCAAGTAGTCTACTTTGTAATTATTTATCTAGAATTTTATAACTTCATTTTGAGTACTTTTTATATGGTTGTAAAGAGGATATTCATAGCTTGAAAACTAGTATAAGATTAGTTGATTTGGTTAAGATTTGATAGGTTAAAAGTTGAGTCAAAATTAAGAAGAAAAACTGAAAAACTCAGGACAAAATTGACAATTTTTTCCTCTATTTAATGACTGTTTATAAAATTTTAATGGAATGGACCAAAATGGCAAATGGCAGATAATTCATGGATCAAACTGGCGAAGAAAAAAATTCATGGACCAAACCGAGATATGTGGAACAATAAGTGGACTATTTTGGTAATTTTCTCTAATTTAAGGTCAAGCTAAACTGTATTACATTTGATTAATTTTTTGTAAATATAATATTATTAATGAAAATGTAAAAACTAAATGATTCGGATTGACATGAAACAATTCGTGTGAACCCTACAAAATATCTTATATATATAAAAAAGATTTTTTGGTTATCCCTAGCTAATTATAGTCCTGTTTTGCACATATATCCTGTTTTGTCATAATGCCATGACCCAACGTGCTCGCAATTCTTTCTTCCCACCAATAATGACGTATTGCCATTCCTTTCAAATATATTGTATAGAATTTACCTCCATTATTATGCAATATTATTACTTACACCTCCATCTCCAACCCAACCCCCGAGACAGCCGAGACTCTAGGCTCTTCGCCCCAATCCTACTTATTGCTCTTTTATTCTGCCATGTATCATAGACAAAATATATTCATCATTTCGTTAAAAGCTGCGCCCAATTAAATTTCCATATATAATTGAGTGTAGCTTAGTTTCCATGTATTATTGGTTACATGAACTGTAGCTAGTTAAATAATAATGTAATTTCAGTTTCAGAAACAGTTAGGTAGCTGAAGTTAAACATGCACATATCTTGTACAAGACTACAACTATATTCCGTGCCAATATATGCCAATTAACTCAAAGAAAAGCACAATTAATTTGGTCATTTTTGAAATCAGTTATGAGAGTGATATATCCTTAATTTATTCCTTGCCCTTTTGAATAACAAAAAAGGCACATATGCATAAGAGAATAAGAAGAAATTACTTAGCTAGGATATGATGGTCTTATAATTTGTGTTGTTAATTAGTTGTTTCAGTATTCACATTGTTGTATGAATTTCCAAGTTTACTTTTGTGTGATTAGTGGGGAAGGTGGAAACTGGTAGGCTGCTAGCAACGTTAGCAAGTTCCAGGTTTCCGATCGCGATAAACAAGTTCTAGATTTCATCAAGTCAGTTGGCATTGGCAACAAAACCCAGCATGGGGCCATGGGTTTCAGGGTTTGGGTCAGTAGTGGTCCCAGAATATGGCTTATAAAAGGAATAATCCAAAATGATTTACTTTACTTGGAACTTGGAAGTAGGAAAGGAGCACACAATCCCACGATCAACAATTTTTTTATTTATTAAACGATACAAAATTGCATGCCCAATTGCCCAAATGGGAAACAAAGCTGCCCGTTCCACCTGACAAACCCAGATATAGTTAAATTTGGCAACTGTAATTTGCTGAATATTCACTGATCGAGTAACCTTTAACAAATTAACCACTAAAAATATTGCTTTCTTATATAGGAGAGGCTCCCCAGATTTTTTCCAGATTTCATTGCCAATATTTTATTGCTCTTCCCGACTGTTTACCCTCTTTATTTATTGTTCTCTTTATTACCCTATTCCCTTCCTTGTCTCTAAAACTAAAAGCTTCAACCACACTAGTGCAGCCCCCATCTCCCTCCTTCTCTCTATCTCCTTTCATATATTGATTGTATCATATCATCAATTAAAGAGAGACCAACTTGAAGTTAAAGCAGCAGATGAAGATCCAGTGTGATGTTTGTAACAAGGACGATGCGTTGGTGTTCTGCACCGCCGACGAGGCAGCTCTCTGCGACACCTGTGACCACCGAGTCCACCACGCCAATAAGCTCGCCTCCAAACACCAACGCTTCTCTCTTATCCACCCCTCCTCCAAACAATTCCCTCTCTGCGATATCTGTCAGGTATATATTTATATACATATACCCACAAACCCCTTTTTCATTTGTGATTTTACTGCTTAATCTATGATGGGTCGGTTTGTCTTTGATTGTCTCATCTTGGTTTCTTCTTCTTCTTCATAGGAGAGAAGAGCTTTCTTGTTTTGTCAGCAGGACAGAGCGATTCTATGCAGAGAGTGTGACCTTTCGATTCACACTGCCAACGAGCACACCCTGAAGCACAATCGATTCCTGTTTACAGGGGTTAAGCTCTCTGCTTCCTCTGCAGTTTACGCATCTCCATCCCCTGCCACTCTAACAAGCGCTTCTGATCCCAAGCCTCAGCCTTTAATCAAAAACTCTGTTTCAGCTGCTGTCTCCCCTGCGGTTTCAAACCCACCTTCTTCAATTGCCAAGACTTCTACTCCAACTCCAATAACCACCATTACCACCAATAACAGCAAATCTGGTGGGATTTCGATAACAAATGAGACGAGTAGCATATCAGAGTACTTGATAGAGACGCTTCCGGGTTGGCACGTCGAAGACTTTCTTGATTTCTCTTCTGTTCCATTTGGTTTCACTAAGGTTTGCAGTGATTGATCACCCAGTACCTCTGTTTGGTTTATAGTTTTATATATTGATTAATTAATAGCATGGATCTGAAACTTGCATTCTTTTGATTGAATATGGCAGGCTGATAATGGGGTATTGCCGTTTTTGGATGCTGATCTAGAAAGCAATCTGAGATCTTTTTCTTCAGAGAATATGGGGATTTGGGTCCCTCAAGCACCAGCTCCTCTGCACCAGTCACAGTCACAAATGGGTGGTGACTTCATTGGGTTCAAAGAGACAAAGGAGGCTGCTGCAGCTGCAAACATGAAAGCAGCCAACAACAGATCAATGTGGATGATGGATGATGGCTTCACAGTTCCTCAGATCAGTCCTCCATCTATTGGCTCCAAGAGGTCAAGACCTTTTTGATAGAATTTAGAATTCAACTTCCAAATCGTTTTAGATCTTTTGAAAGTTAATTTTCACGGATGTAATTTTCTTTCACTTTTTCCAGTTTCTTTAATTTTTTTTTTCCCCTTTCTGTATGAGCTTGAAGCCTTCAACAATCCAGTTGGGGTTTAGCTTCCTTCTCTCTTTTTCCTTGTACTTGAAGAATGCAAAAGGCATCGTTGTAAATATCAACTGATTTTCAGAAGCTGCGTGCTTTTGGCTTTTCAATTTTCATTCAATTCTTGGAATATGTATGAAAATGGAAAAGTTACTAGAGTTTCACGTGGAATTTGGCTGTTGAAAATGTGTGAAAATGCAACATATAAAGTAGCTAGTTTCAAGAAGTTGAGAAAATAGCTAGTTGGAAAGAAGATTACAAGAGTACAAGAACTGGATACTTGTCCAAAGTCTAAAATAAATGTTGGGTGGAATGGAATGGAATGTAGACAAGATGATGAAGTAGATGGTAATGATGATGGCGACGTAAACAATGGGATAAGCAAGCACAGAGTGGCAAAAAGGGATGGGGGCCTTGTTTTGTTTGTCTGCAAGGCACTACTTTTCTTCGTATGGGGAAAGTACACCGTCGCTTTCATCACAAAACTAGAAAAGTTCGATACCGTTTCGGCTTCTAGTACTTGGTATTCGTAAATGAAATATGAATGCGCCACCAGCCACCACAAAAACAGTGGTTGGTAATTAAAACCTTTATTGCACAAGATAAGGGCTTTCAAATTCTAACGTCATGGCAAACGTACATAAGCTAGAAACCCTAGAAGAAACCCACAGAATAAAAAGGGATCATTTGACTGGTAGAGGGGGTAGAGTAGTCCCAAACATAAGTTAGCATCGATGTGAACCCTGGTGAATGTGAACGGTGATGGTGGGTCAAAGTCAAAGAATAACAATCCTTGCTTGGATTCAAGTCAGGTTATAATGTACAGATCTTTACTCTTTACTCTTTAGCCTCACCAATCACCACCGACCACTCAAACCATGAATATTCTAAGTAGTAGTAAACATTTCTAGTCAATTCACACGGATGGGCCCTATTTTGCATGTCTTTCACATGCTTAATATTACAAATAGGCCAATTCGATCTTCCCCCGACCAACATGGTGCATAGGCCATGGTCTGATCAGTCATGGTCCGACTCCGATACGAAATGCTTAGATGTCAACTCGCCACGTGTTTTCCTGGTATAAATTGCACAATTCTTGATAGTATATATATAATTTTTACTCCTCTAAAGAACAACAGGATTTTCAGACATCCCGGTTTAGACTCCTGAAAGTGCAATTTTTTATTTTTTATTTTTGTCACTGTTAAAGAAAACCATCAAATAATGACGGAAGATCATGATTCTTACACTATAAATGAAACATTATATTGACCAGGGCAGGTCTAAAGCAGTACAAACAATTTTGGTTCATGTACAAGGCTGATTGAGCCGACACTGGCTCCTAATTGAATACTCAATCTGGAAAGGCAGGTAATTCCCGCGCACAAACACATACACAAGCCAAATAAACGGACAAGCAAAAGATTTAAAAGACTGTAGCCACCTTGCTAGCATGAACACGCTCTCGCCTTTCTATGTAGTTAAATGGAAACCAACCTGCTCTGCCCTTACATTCACCTTCGGCCCAACCATTGTTTGACACCTGCTCAAGTGCAAGAATATCTAATCTCAATATGAGAGAAATAAAGCCAAAAATGAATAGAGTACACCAATATAAAGAAGAATACGATAATGGAGATCAGCTCCTCCATGCAATATAATTGATCAAGCATGACACACACACCCCTGCGTGTGCAGACACACAAAAAAAAATGCATACATACAGTGGAAGAGCATCTCAAAGGTACACTCAAAAGTTCCTTGTAACTTCCCATAAGCTTCTCATGTAAGTACTTTTTCATGAGTTTTACCAATTAATTCAAACTCTAGGGCACTTTTCTATAGTATGACAGCTGATTTTATTTTTTCTTTTATCAAATACTTTTTGGTACAAGCATATATTATTGCATTGACATATGAATATAAAAGATGCAATCATGCGAGAAGGAATGGTAGCAGAACCTTTCGCACAACAACATAATCTCCAAAAGACAAACTCAACTCCACATCGGTTACAGCTTGAAACGTGTACATAGCCTGCAGTAGGTGAAAAGAAACAATTAGTAGAAATTAAAGGGTCAAAAAGACTAATACTTAGCATTACCCACATAAACATAACAATACCTCTCCTAAGAAATAGTCTCTGATGTCTGCAAATTCATCATAGGTTTCAGAAGCAAAGTCATGGTTGACCTCATCATATGGTGGTGGCGGAGGCATACTGTTCTCTGCAGCTGGGCTGGGTGATGCCTCAATTCGCTGGTGTTCTGACAACATCTGTCAAACAAATAGTGTCAAGCATCACTACCTAACGTGGCAAAACACTAGAATAATATACAACCAAATGAATTGGAAAGAAAAAATGACATGCTCATGGACCCCTTACAGGGACTATACCAGGATTTCATACCTCGCCTCCAAGCTGATCAAGTATCTGAAGGACATTCTGATGATAGTTGCGTTCTGCTTCAACCTTGAATGGGGACAAATGACAATACTTGCAGAGTTAAATTCCTTTCAATCTTGTAACTAGAGCAGGGCAAGGCCTTAATACTTAAATAGAAAGGGGAAGGAGTGCCTTACCATCGCAAGAAGCCGCTGAAGGGTCAACCTCTGTTGTTGAGCTTCCACAGCAGACATTGCCGCAGCAGCTTCTTTTCCCAATATTGCAACATTAGATTTTAGCTCTTGAAGCTTGGCTTCAGCAGCTTCTAGTTTCATTATAATATCAACACTACCTGCAGATTCCCGTACTCTGACTTGGCGTCTGGAAACATCAATAGCCTATCTGGGTGCAAGTTAGAATACATAGAGAAAGTTGCAGAAGTAATAAAAAACCAAGCTCCAAATTACAAAGCAATATCAACTATTTTACATTGGAAACATTTTAAGATTTTTCATTTCCCATAAAATACCATTCCAAATTTGAAAAAGAAAGATTAAAAGCTTGCAATCTGGAACCGTCACTGTGAATCTCTACAATGGACAGAAGTAGATAGAACTAGAATTGGTAAAAGAAAAGAAAATATATATCCAACAAAATCCGATCACCATGTAATGTATAGACTCAATGTAGTCAATATTGGTAGGAAACAGAAGATGCTGCAAATACCTGAGCATCAGCTTCTTGTCGCATTCTAGCATATCGTTGAGCAAGATGTCGAGCATCCTCCAAGGGCGCCCCAACTACCATTGCTCTTAAAGGCTCTGCAACCTAGAAAATATAATTAACAACCACAAAAAAAAAAAAAATTATTACATAATCCTATAGGATGACATTGGTTATGTTTGAGCACATTATCCAAGATCACACACACTCACACAATGATCATAGTATGAACTTTACTTAAACCTGTGTGCCAAGGGCTTTCAGTAGAATTCCACACTCCTTTTCCATTTGGGCACGGGCTCTTCCAAAACTCAGTGCAGCACGGGATAATGTATTACCACTGGTGCAAGTGTTTTCGGCACCATATTTCCTGCTATCTTCTGATAACTTGGTACCTGTTGAAAAAAATTTTATGCATACTAACTGATACAACTAACATGAAATTATATCCGTTAAAGGACAACACATCTTAAGCAACTCACCTATTTCAACTAGCTTTGAACCAGTTACAATATAACCTTCGACACCACGGACAATATCCCTTTGGTAGTGCTGTTAAAGAGATTTGAAGCAAGATACAGGTAAAGATCGAAGGTAATGCTAAGTCATAATTACAACAATGAAGGAAGAGAAGACTAGCAACCTTGCCGGCACGAGTTGAAATGTACAGCTTCTCAAGTTTTTGATGCCGCTGGAGTTCTGTTTCATCCGCAACAACATTATCCGAACCCCCATATATGCCACCAGAAAATTGTTTGAAAACAGCCTGACGGTGTTAACAATAAATCAGAAGCTTGGCCTCCATTTTGTGCTTTACTTTCCACAAATATAACAAAGACCCAGTTTGCTATAGAGTCTTAATATGAATTAACAAATAAATATCACCTACTGATCAGAATTCAGAAATACAACAACATTGAACCCCTACCACCACCGACCTAAACAGTTTAGAATTACTATTCGATTCAATTCGGACAATATATTACCTTGAACTAAATTCATTGATTGCTCACTTATAAAATGACAAAGCTGATTACCAATCTCGTAGATATGTATATTAACAGAGATCCAATTGCAGAAACAGAAGTGTATTCAAATTAAACATGAATTCTTCTTCTTCTTTCATTTTTTTCTTTATTAATTTTTCCACAGAGAAGAGAGAGAGAGAGAGAGAGAGAGTACCTGCTGTTGTTTAGCAACCTGATCTCTTAGCTTCCTGATTGTTTCCATGAACGAGTGCTGGGGGACCAATGAACCTGATTAGCTTAGGCTTAGGCTTAGCTTCTAGTTTGAAGCAGAGGGGTAGATTTCGTGTTCAGCTTCAGCTTTCTATTCTTTTCAAATTCTGCTTCAAAGGCAGAATTTGGAGTTTGGAGGATTATTTCTTAGTTATTAAATACTAAGCTATTAGTTTAAGGGAGGATAAAAAATTGGACTGCCTGTAAATCACCCTAATTATTATTGTTAATTCGACCTGTATTGACCGCCACGTCGTCCTCATTTTTTTTTCATATTGTGCTATCCTATCACTTTTCTTCAGCTTCTTTTTTTTTTTGGCCAGGGCTTTTTTCTTCAGCTTCAATTAAACGTTAATTCTGATTTCAAGATCTAATCGCTTTTCGGATCCCTCCACAATCTATATGACGGCCCTTTTCACCCGAATAACGCTCCTAATGACCAGTTGGGCCTTATAGCAGTAAGAAGCCCTGTTTGCCAATGGGCCAATATACTTGTTTGGCCCATTTTAACTTATAAGTTGTTTATAGGTACTTGAGGTTTACACTATTGGGTGCTTTCTGCGTCTCCAATCGATAAACAAACGCCAATAAAACACACGCTGATAAATCCCAAAGGGGAGGAAGTTCTTACTAGATTTTTGTGTCCAGTGTTCGAAAGACTCGTGACTGTCCACTGTTTGAAAGAAGATCCACTTGTGGTTTTGCGTTGTGCAACAGAATACTATCAAAGTGATTACTACATCTGCATGCAATCCATACACTGCGCAATCGGAAAGGATATAACATCCATGTTAATGCTGATTATAAGCGCAAGGTTGTGAGAATTCTTCCTCCTGATCAGTTTTAAGATAATTTGAAGCACTCCTCGATGCTTTAAACTGATCTCGATCATGTATGTATTAACTTTATTTTAGTAGTGTTTTGAAACTTTTCACATTTTATGATTTAAAGGGATTTTTATTTCGGAATGGCGTGCAAATTTTAAAGAGAATTTGAAGCACGGCCATAGAGAATTGTTGTCTACAATGAGATTTGGACATAGAGATCTCATATTATTTTTGTATTCATTTAGAATATTAGTTTATTTTAAATTGAAGCGTTTATTTAATTGTGTCAAAAATTTAATACTAACACTATCATATCATATCATATATGGTTTGAGTACATTCATATAAGTATATAACCGTACAACATTAACATGCATGTGTAAAATACCACATTCCGGACATTGGCAACAACCAAAATAAGGTAAAGAGACTGAAGGAGAATAAAACAGAGGGGCACATAGACAAGAAAAAGAAAACCAAGTATCTGACTTTTGAGCACTACATGCATGAACCTAAATAAAGATCGAACATTCTAATCCAATAACCAGGAATGACTAAATAAGTCTCTCTTGCGTAATATATGCTTCGATCATGAATCAATGTGAGTGTTATGACAGGACTTGGGGAGTGAATTTTTCAAATGAATCATGGATGTGGATGTGGTCGATTGCAGTGTGCCTTGCACATGTATTGGCAGTCGTAGAAGCAAGGTCCTCCACAGTGAAGAGGGCAGTCCAATCTCATGCCTTTACAACGCCCTTTACGCATGCATTGTGCGAACTCTCCAAGCTTGTAGTCATCCTGGCTGAACCTCCCCTTCCCCTTCACACCATGTTGATTATTATGCCTAATATTGCTGCCTCTCCTTCTTCCCCCTCCTCTTCCTTTTCCTCCACAACCCCATTTCCACCAACCACTCCCTCCCCCTCCTCCTCCCCATCCCCACCCTCTTCCAGCTCCTCCACCACCACCACCACCACCACCCGCACCACTTCCGCCTCCACCGCCACCACCACCCCATCCCCATGCATAACCGCCTCCACCGCCACCTCCACCCCCGTTACCACCACCTCCTCCTCCTCCTCCACCACTGCCACCACCACCATCTCCTCTTCCTCTATGCATCCAAGAATTTTTTTGGTTGTCGATAACAACTTCAGTACTATTGTAAGAACTCTTGTTTTTTACTTCTCCATTTCCTGAAGGGACTAGTTCAGCAAGAGCTAAAGAACTAGCATTGCCTCTACTACTAGCAGAGTCATTTTCCAACTTACCATCACCTTCCAAACCAACAATGGCCATGGAAATAAACAAGATAACCCATAATGAATTTCTTAGTGTATCCATCATGTACAGGACGACGTACGTCAGAAATTAAGATGGATATATCATATATGTACGTGGGCCGTAAGCATGGTATATATATAACTCTGGTTACATGAATATTTGATATGAGTCATGGTATTGACAACTAGACATTGTCCCCACTTGATCACTTTTGTCCCCACTTGTAATTTGCAGTGACATAACACACCTGGCTGGAAGGATGTGTGCGCATTCATTCTGCTGCATAGCTTCCATCGCAATTAAGTGCCCACCCTCGCCCACTTAATTGGCACGCGCGCCTCTGCATGTTCTTCTCTTCTCTCAGCTCCATCCATCGTCTCACACTCATCAATTAATTAACTCTATACTAGTATTTTTATCCTACCCATATTGGGACCACAATTAATTAACCTGTTTAATCAATCTCTAAGACCTTCGCTTTGGCTAATTTGCATTATCACAGAGATCGAGTTGCATGTGGGTTAAATTGTGCGACACATTATAGAAGACTACAGATAATTAAGTGTATCAACTCTTAGGGAAAAGAATTAATATGGATCAATTAGTGCTCTTATTTTAGGAGGATTCGAATATGCAACCAATATAGGTGAATCATGATACTAGCCGATCGATTGCTGTACAATTTCATTGTTTCAAGTCCCTATAGACTATAGTGGTATCAACAATAATTGTTGCCACAGTCACTTAGACTTCCATCCATGTCATGATGGGTGCGAATTGCTAAGACAATTAAGATTGATGGTTCCATCCTAATTCTATTACATACTATATTAGATAAAATAAGCCAAAATTGGCTCTGTTTTAGTGTACCTACTTAATTAATGACTACATATCAAAACCTCTAATACCAAACATGTAGTATATCTTGCCCTACTATGTGAGCACTGTACTTATTGCCCTTTACTTGGCTTTTAAGTCTGGAAATGGGAGAAGGTATGTACCAATAGCAATCAAGCGTACGGTGGGGTCATATTGGTAAATACTTATACCACTACATATATAGTATAGATTTCAGATGGAGACAGGAATGCCTTTTGCCCACAAATACATGTGTTGCCAACTTGCCTGCATGATTCCAAGTTCCAACTCCTCTATTTTAACTAACTTGAATAAACAACATAAAAGAAAGATGCATATTTTGGTCTCATTAAGCACCTTGATTATAGTAATCTGCAATCTCTGGTTTTGCTGTGGCTTTGGGAACAAATACAGAGTAAAAAAGATTTGAAGTCTCACGGTCTCACCAATAGTTTTCAAATACTTTGTATACAGTACAGTCTCATGCTTCATGCGTAAATAAGAATAATAATTCACAAGAAAACAATTTAGGCCTTGCCATAATTGAACCTTTCTTTCTGAAGTGTACAGCAGCTTTGGAGGCAGAAACGATCATTTAAATTATGAACCAAATGCTCAACCACTCAGGGGATCGAGCAAAGAGCATGTGACTGTTGCCTTCCCACTAAGGCAAGAGTCAAGAGACAAACCAAAAAATTGATGCAAACATATAAATACAACAAAAATGTAATGATGTAATGATGTCTGAGTGTTTGGTGTCCAAGAGTCCTGTTTCTTAAACCAATTAACTTAGCATCTAACTGCCTTTATAATCTTGTCTTTGCACTTGTTA
This sequence comes from Purshia tridentata, assembly GCA_003254885.1. Taxonomy (NCBI): domain Eukaryota; kingdom Viridiplantae; phylum Streptophyta; class Magnoliopsida; order Rosales; family Rosaceae; genus Purshia; species Purshia tridentata. The sequence goes on from QANT01007646.1 coordinate 99,055, forward strand.
CGTTTCTTGGAGAAGTCCTAATCACTTTCTTCAAAAATATGACCTACTATTATTTTAGATGTGGCTGCAACCTGAAGGTGAGTGTCGTTTCTCATCATCACAAACCACATAGACCTTCTCAATCATTTGAAAATTCACAGATATTAATCAGCTAAATGCTAGAGATACGAAAAGAAATTGGATATGAAATAAAAAAGTATAAGATACATAATATAGCAAATATAAGGAATTAGAGAACAGCCTGAACAGGATAGTAAGAGTCTAGTTCTCTTTCTTGGTCGAATCTGTTGGTATTTGTTCCTGGGGTTTGGAATTTTCTTCCTGGGATTTGGTATTTGTTGTTCTGAAAACAGGGTAGTAAGAGTCAAGTTCAATCTGGTCCAAGATTTGTTTTGACTTCCAAAGGTAAGAAGAGTGCCCTTCTATAATTTCCGTCACGTCAACCTGCAAAGCCAATTATGTGAAAAATAATTTGTTTAAAACATTGTAATACAAGTAAAAACCACAACTGAAAAGGGATTGGAAGTTAGAAAACTTACATTCTCAATCCCAGGAACATCAACAGGTTGAATTCCACCTAAACCTTCAGAAAGTAAACTGTACGTGGGAAACCACTTTTAGTCCTATCATATTTATAGCTTAAGCTTAATCTGATTAAATGTAGCAGCAATCCAGAACATTCAAATGAATTAATTACTACACCTAGATAGGTGGGAAATCCTCTTCAGACAATTAATTGAATGATTAGTAATTATCAAGCCCCTCCCCCCTCAGTGTGGTGGGCTTAATTCAGTTTTTCTGAAATCATAAACTGATAGGCATCTTCGATTGCGTATTGCAGAATCAATAGTGAGCATCTAATTGTTATTCTTCCATTCTCGGATAATGCTAAAACTAAACAATGGATAAATGATCCATACCTGGCACGGAAGGCAATTCCCAAGGTCCAATCATTTATAGAATAAGCATTCACAAATCTCCCAGCCACCATCTGTGAACCAGAAATAGGTTTGGTGTTACTTGTAAAAATAGTAGCATCACAGACAAAACTTGCACAGGAAACCAATGAAAAATTTGGGGTAAGTAGAGAAAACCTAGTAGCAGCACAGACAAAACTTACATTGGAAACCAATAACAAATTGAATAAACAAAAATTTAACTACCTTTCTAGCATTGTTCCAATTTTCATCTTCAATTGAAACTGGTGCTCCAAGAAGAACAACCCTTTCTACCAGACCAGCTGCACAAATGCAGAAACCAAATTTTATATTTATATTTTTATATGATAGCCACTCTACTTGTCCACAATAGGATGAAACAGATGGTGATGTTACCATTTTCCCCTTCTGTTTCAGCCAAACATTGAAGACATTTAAAAATTACTCTGGCCCCCAGTGAGAATCCTATGAGCGTCACAGGCCTGGACCATACATGAAGGATTTAATTGTATGATACATATGATGAATGTTTCAGGGGGAACTGGAACGTATCTTTTTATGATATGAGGTTCTTCTACCTGTTTCCTTGTAGTCCATTTAGCAGCACTTCAGCAAGCAACTTCCCAGCTTTATCTGATCTGGCCAAGAAAAAGGGGATACTAAAATTTCAAATTCCCAGTCTCCCATTGCATGCATAATGAACTCTCAAAATACCAATTTCAAGTACATGAAATAATTGCCACCTGAGCTATTATGAGAAGAAGACTGTCACGAATCAAACATGATCACAAGGAAGACTTCGGCCTAGCCAAAAATGTGAGGGGAGGAGAGAACCAGGAAGAATTTGGGACTTTAAGTGAGTTAACTTCATTCAATGCATCAGGATGCAGTTTGTTGCATGTATTGTTAAATTATGCATGGTGAAATTCAGTGTTGGCAGCTTAACAAAAAGTTCAAGGAGTCCAAAATGAATTTCTGACGTGATTATAATAAAAGTAAAATCTTAGATAGCTGTCTTGCTCTCCTCAACGGAGTCATTATAGGGTAACTATTTGAAATAACCACACCAGCACAGACTGATAGAGTAATTAACTGAGCAGATGGCCTAAAAATCCAATCTATTGCAGACTGAACCAATGCCAAATGAAGGGTGACATGATCTCTCTCTCTCCCGAACAAACATTAACAGATAGCCACCACGCTTGCCATGTTTGACAATTGCACTTCTGAATACATGAATAATATGAGAAACTGAAACTAAAAACCATTATCTTTCCATTATCCATCCACATAAAGTCCCTTTCCAAACAATGCAACATTACCTGTCCACTGCAATCGCCCATTTGCTATCTATAATATCAGATGCTGTAATTAATGTTGCCGGCACAGCAAATGCTGCTACAAGTGTGTTTAATACAGTCATCATGGCACCTTCTTTCATCAACTCCAACGCAATTCCTGCAACAGGTTACAGTAATGTTGGTCATAGACTCATAAATATGCCAATAGTCCACATAAGGTGACAGACTGACAGTACTTATAAGGTTATGGAAGTACTTGAAGTAAGCCAGTCTTGAATTGCAGTGCTCAATGCAACCAAATTCTTAGACTCCCACAACAGTGCATACCTATACATTCACTACATTAATATCAATTACTTAGCCAGTCATAATAATTCAGATCCTATCTAAGGCTTCAAAAATAAATGATACTTTCAAGTGAAGAATCTGAAAATCAACAGAAATATTACCTCTCTGAGTTATCATTGTGACCTTCCCAAGGCCTTATATAATCTTCATTCTCAAGAACAAGTCCAGAAACCATTATTCCCACTGCTAGCCGCTGAAAAATAGTTTTCTAAAATTGGTAAGCATTTTTATTCATACAGAAAGAAGTCATGCTCAACAAAAATTCTAAATTTCTCTTTATATCAGCATGCTAATAGAATTTTATCAGCAACAGCTCGCACCTCCTTCCCCCCAAAAATACAAATTATGAAGTATTAAAATGTCAAAATGAACTCACTCCTTGATCATGATTTCCTTCAACAGTTTTGAACTCAAATTCTTCAATTTTGCCAGTTCTTCTAGCCATTTTGCTCCCCGTAAGTCCAGCTCCAGCAGCTGAGATGCCCGAAGAATGAGTAGCTGAGTATCCACTCCATACCCTTTTTTCTCTTTAGGTTTGAAAGATAGAACCTATGCAACAGTGGTCTTTTTTATTTTGGTTTCAAAATAACCACATGCTTTAAACCTTGGATTGTAGCACCCCTGACCTTAATTGACACTGCAATTATGTATGAACAAGACCAAGCTATAGACAAACTTCAAAACATCATACAAACTCATCTCTCTCTCTCTCTCTCTCTATCTCTCTCTCTCTCTCTTCACACACACACACGCACACGTGTGCATGCATATTGAAGTAATTTTTTTCCATAAAACTAGCACAAAAGACTGATAGCTTTAACAATGGATTTTCCAACTTCTAAACTCAGAATATGTGTAAAAGTAGTTATGTGATATTACATGTATACAAGCAACACCTGCTATGCTGAGATGCACAAAGGCCAAAGCAAATACAACCAAACAAATAGAATAGACAAATCTTAAGCGTCCAGTGTAAAGTGTCCCTATGACTAACATGCATTGATGCAGACACTACCACACTTCAGAACATGTTGGACAGAAGCAAATCCAAAATCTTCCAAAATACGCATTTAAAATATAGTTCTCAGCACAACTTGAGACTTGTGGAGAAGGAGAACAGTTGTGATTCTTGTTTTTGTTAGAGCAGAGGGTTTTCTATTATGTTAATAAAGTGATGAGGTTTAAATAAAGAAAAATAAGAAATAAAATTGAGTAAAAATAGATGAGTTCTTAAATGTATGAAGGAAAATAGTAATAAAATTGAACACATTAATCTTCTGCGAAATTCAAGACCAATAATATTGTTGGATGAACAAGAGAGGAATGTTGAGCCTACAACCCTGTGTCTCAACAATCAACTCTAACCTCCACTCTTCTTTTTGCTGAATAAGTTAAGAATTGATGATGTGACTATATGCTTTGCACCCATAACAAGACTGTGCATCTATCTGTTTAGTTATGCCCAAAGTAACATATCTCTAAATTCACAGTTTCGCCCACCTCATGTCTTTTCAGTATTCATGTTTATCCTTCTAAGTTCTTAGCCAAGAAAAGGTTTTGCTTAAAGTTATTTCATCAGGATCTCATGTCCTATATCTAAACAAATATTAGAAACAAAACCACTTTTGCACCTCCAAATGATGCAGCGACAGCAAGAGAACCAGTAACAGACCCCGTGGCAGTGGCTGCAGCAGCGAATCCACTTGCTCCAATTGCAGGGACAATACCACCCAATGCAGGAGCTAGAGCACCCAATCCATGCGCAATTGCAGGAGCAGCCAGACCTGTGACAAAAATTGAAGTCAACAAAATGAAAGACTACTGGTTCTATCATAAATTGTATCGCAGGAGAGGCATCTGTTATTTTGAAATTGACAGATCTCGTACCACCAGTGATAGCCATCAAGGTTCCTCCTGTTAAAGCAGCTGCACCAATTAGACCTCCACGCTTCATTTCATCCCATGAGATTTCTGACGTTTCTTTTTTCTCTTGATTAACACCTTCTTTCATTGAAGACATAATAGAACAAGCAACCATCATCTCCATTGCTTCCTGAAAATATAATTTCCTCATAGATGGCTCAATGTACTTACTAATGTACACTTAAATGAATGACCACTGCTGAAGTTAGTGTTTAGAGGTACACTTCTATTTATTCTGAAGCATAAAGGGCAGGCATTCATCAAAATATCAAATAGAAGATATAAGGCGCAACTATTATATAAAAGGAAGCTTGCTAAAAAAGAACTACTTTAAATAGACAGACCACTTTTAGCCACTCGACCCCAAGCCATGATGCCAGCAACCTCAATGCCACGCGGTGTCGAGCATCATAACCCTTCCTTACTTTAGAACATTTATTGCCCTCTTCAGCATTGTCTGCCACACAGGCTGAAAGAAGCGCATAAAGAACTGTTACTTTCCTCTCATAACTGAGCAGTCTTCCCTCTTCCACAGGTTCCTCAAGGGGTCCAGATTCATTTGGAGCTTTTTCTTCAGTGGACGTCTCAGAACTCGGGCTCTCTCTGGTCGCAATAGGCATTGCAGTTACCTTAGACGCCAATTTTGTCTCTTTATCAGATACTTTATGGCGACATTTACTTTCATATTCAGAATTCTTACTGGGATCCACAGGAGCGCTTTCCTCACTAAGAGCCATGGCATCAACGGTTTTTGTCAAAGCAAATTCCTTGCCAGTTTTTTCAGAAGAAGGGCCACCAGTTTTCTCTGATAGTAAGGCCATGAACTGAAACAAAACAAACAAAATAATATCACACCAAGAGATACAAGGAGGAACACATAAAATTGGTGCAACCAAAGCAATAATGTGATGGCTAAAAGTTCTTATAGATTGAAAGCAAGTAATTGATATCAGATACATAAAGGAAACCTCAAAAGTAGAATTTCAAGGCGATCAAAACACACCGCTCCTACGTGATGCCTAATTTGTGTAGAAGATCCTGCAGTTTCCTTTAGCCCCTTCCAGGATTGGACGTCCACTCCTAAAAACCTGAAATTCAACCAAGAATACTATGAATGCGAATGTGATTGACAGTAATAAAATCACATAAAAGAGCTGTTCAAGATATCAAAACTTAAACAGTTGTTCGAATCGAAAGCAACAAGTACCTGAAAACGGGATAAAGCAAACCAGAATTCTCGTGGATCCAAAGACTTGGATCGTCCGAAACCGAAGTGCTCCCGCCGACGCTCGCACCTTCGCCGATGGTCTCTTCGTCGAGAGTGAGTAAATGACTTGACGACTGAGTTTGGTGGATCTGAGACTCGTGAAGAGCGAGCGCAAACAGAGCACCAGCTGCGTATCTGTGCGTCTGCGTGAGAAACGAGGTCTCCATGGTTGCTGCTGATTCCACTTCACCACTCACAGAGCATCGAGAACGCAAAAAGTTCGAATTTTCAAACCGAAACAGTGGCTTCAATTTAACCAAACGAAAGATTCCCATTCAGTAATAGCATAGAACTGGTATTGAAATGAACTGAGATCACAATCGACCGCTTGTTATCCACAAGATCCCGTATTTAAGCACAGTAACTACTCCTCCCGCCTATTCCTCAAAGACCAGAACACCGACTTTGCGGTAACGGCTCTTTTTTCGCGGGAAATTGAAGACTCCTTGCGACCGACACGTGGTTTTAATCTCAAATACCAGGCTAAAGGTTATCGGCCTCTCTTTTTAATTTTCAATTGAAGCCTTGGGCCTGGGCTTTGGTATTTTGGGCCATGTGGATCGACCCGTTACCGTCAAGGGTTTACAAACAGAAACATCGATAGGGTTTATGTTTGACTACACACCACCCTCCCTTTTTCTTCAGGCTTCGAAATCCAAACACCGCTTTACGATTTCCTCTCAAACATTCCATAATAATGGGGAGAAAGAAGAAATTCATAGATAAGAAAAAATCGGCTACGTTCCAGTTGCTTGCCCGGGACTCGTCCGATCCATACTACGACGACTCACCTGGCAGCGATCGAGTCTTCGTTCGAGTCGACAACAGCAGCTACTCTCTCGAGACCTTGGATGAAGATAACCCTGATGAAGTCTCCAGCACCGGCCAATACAACGAGGATCCCAATTCGATATTCGCCGACGCGCCGGAGGACGACGACGGCAGCCAGGACTATCACCAATCTTTCGGGAACTCGGCAGCGACATCGGCAGCTCATCCTTTGCCGGAGCAGACGAGGAGGGAGATTGTGGAGCTAGGGTTTCCCGACGACGGTTACAATTACTTACTCCATATGAGGGAGATTAGGAATACTGGCGGTGGTTCCGCGTTTTATCAGAATTCCAAGGCTAAGCTGGATCAACTTCCGCGCGATGTAAAGGTTGGTTTTTGATTGCTTACTTTGTGTTAGAATAAAGCTATTTAGAGGACTTTGTTGTAATAAAAAAGAGCGTGGTATGGATTTTCAGGCATATGATGCTTCGAGATTGCGCATTTCTGAAAATGAGGTTCCGGGTGAGAAGTCTATTTATGTGGCTGCTAATACGGTTAATGTGAGGGTTCAGAAAGCGGTTGATCCAGAAGTATCTGCATTGCTTGATGATAGTGATGTTTCGCGGTTTGGCTCAGATGTTGAGGACTTGGAAGAGGATTTCGTGGTTAAGGCTAATCTTCCCGAAGGAGAGGCGGAGGAGGATGTGCCTGTAGATAATAGGTCAAATTTTGTTGAGCAATCTGAGAACAAAAATGTTAGCAATGAAGCAGATGGAGTTCGAAGAAATTGCATGGAGGAAGAAAAAGATGACTCTGCGGTTGAAAAGCCCCGAGTTCGTCGTCTTTTGGATGAGCAATTTGATTTAGTGAGTGTTTCTACACTCTAGAGTTTGAGTCTCATGATGTGCTGATTATATTCTTCGATTTTTCATTTATGTCTCCATTATCTTACTTTTTTGTCCTAAAAAATTAAACAGCTATGTCAGGAATATGCCAGAGATGAAGATGACGAAGATGATTATGGTTATGTAGCTGAAGAAGATGAATCCATTGCGGATAAGCTCAAAAATGCCAGCCTTAATGACCCTGTGATGGATGACTTAGAACTTGATGGAAAATATAAGGCTCCTGCAGATTTGTTGCATGATAATGAGGGACTAAATAAGAAAGAGGTAGTGGACTCTGCTAGTGTTATTATTCGACGCTGTGCGGAGTATGGTGAGAAATATGAGAATGAGGATCAAGATGAATTGGTAATTGTAGAGGAATCCAGCGACGAATCAGAAGTGTGGGACTGTGAGACCATTGTTTCTACGTATTCAAATCTTGATAACCACCCTGGGAAAATTGAAGCTCCAGGAGGAACCAGAAAGAAGAAGCTTTCCGAAACTGTTTTTGGATCCTTGAATGCCACCAATCATGTGATAACCCTTCGAGGAAAGGAGAAGCTGCCTGTGGACTTCTTGCCTCATAATAAAAAACCTGCTACAGAGAAGGTGAAAGATATGAGTGCTCTGAAAACTGAGCAGCTGAAAAGGAAGCAACATGGTCAGGAGTCAAAGGAGGAGAAGAAAGAGCGAAAGGTATCTATTTTCTATTCGAATATTCGTTGTTTGCTTATATTGTGCATGCCAATTGATCTATCTTACCTTACCGTTCTATAACTGATCAAAGATAAACATGCCACCTTAATTATGGTAGTTAAAATGTAGAAACTGCCAGTGTAAGTGACGGACTTGCATCCACATATCTCAAAGCCACTGATTTTGGCATTTGATAACTTGAGGGGCCCTCCCTACCTTGTTTTTCTTTGTTATTTTGGTAAATTTTTGCTGGTTCTTTGATGATGACATGAAGATTGCTGCATTCAGGCTGCTGTGAAGGACGAAAGGCGTGAAGCAAGGCGGACTAAAAAAGAAATGAAGGAACTTTACAGGGGTGAAGCACAGAATGCTCAGAGAGTAGCTGCTATATCTGCCCCCCCTTCCATTCATCTTATGTGATTGTGCTGATCATCAAAATGTATCTCTAGGTAATTGGAATTGCTTCCTTATTTCTTCTTCTTTTCTTAGAAGTACTTCCCTATTTATTTTATGCAAGCGCTTTATATCTTTATTGGTTTGGTTTTTCCCTTGTAGGTAAGACTTAAGAGAGTACTGGATGAGCTTGCATAGTTTTGAACAGTAACAAGTACTTACATATGAATCTACAACCAACCACGGTAAACAAGGCGCTGTATTTGCCTTGAATTTTAGCAGCTAGAATATTAGTTTATATTCAAATCTCTGTTTATTCAAATGTATGTTTAGAGAACAGATGGAGATATGCGTTGAGTTGTTCCTTAGAAGCATATTTAAAGCTAAGATCTCCTACTGAGCATGGATAATAGACTTTGTTTTTATAATTTTCTAATATATTTCATTATCTGGTTATCTTTTGCCTTTTCTTTTTACTATGAATTTGGTTATTTTGTTTGGTTTGAATGGTTATAAACAGAAAATGGAAACAGAACTAACTGCAGCATCATTGATTAAAGGAACAATATCACTAATGAAGAATGTCATACCAGTCAATGAGTCCATATCATCATTGACTCGTATGAAAGTCATAGTATTTGACTCTAATGAACCAAAACAAATATACATATGATTATATATTCGTGATTTAGTACGACATACCCAAAAACTAGCGAATGGTTATATTTGCGACAAATAAAGTGTGAAACGAGTTTATTTATTCATTTATATAATTATATTAGACAAAAATAAGGTAAGTAGAAGAATATTGCTGTCAATGGGGGATAGGAGCCACATCGCCTCCACCATAATAGGGTGTGGGATCCCAAAAACCGTAGTCTTGTAGAACAATTTCCGACGTCATCTGTGCGTTATAGTAGTGTTCCTCCCCTTCCTGCTGCACCTGGTCTTTCAGTAAGTGGAAAGGAGGAAATGATGGTGGTGGAGCTGGTGATGGTGTTGCTGTTGCTCTTGTGGGAATAAATATAATCATCATAATAATAGACATCATCATCATCGTCATGCATAACATGTGCTTAGTTGCTGAACTTCCTGCTACTGTTGGCATGATGACGATGACGATTCTGCGCTAGCTTGCTAGCTGCAAATCCAACCTTAAACTGATCTATTCTGTGGTACTCTAAAGGTTTTTTAATTTTATTTTAAACCTTAAAGATGTTATTTCAATATATATTTCTGTAGTACTAGTGTTTAAACAAATTAAATTGCTTCTTCCTTTCACACCCGATGCATGACTTACCATGTTTCTTGCATGCGTTTGATGATTTAAACAGAATGGCAAACCTAATCAATTAACCTTCTACGTATCACAGCATTGGAAGACAGTTTCTGCATTCATGGAACAAATTGAAGGCGTACGAATAAGATATATATTTTGACAGATGTGTCCTGATATACATCTCTGGAGGCCAACAGCCCAACAGTACCAATTAATTGGGGCGTAACTCATCACTTTTCTGCTAACTTTTCTGGAAAGAAGCTTGACCAGCATGTCACAAATTGCGACACTTGGGTTGAGCAAGAGCCTGGACCTGGCGGCAAGTTTTTTCTTCGTTGCATCTTCGAAGAAGAGCAGCCACACTGCGGGTTATTGAACTTTGCTCGCAAATGTGTATGCAATCAACTATGGCAACGACACACAGTGAAGATTAGTCGCGTTGAAGATATTGGATTTGGGCCTTAGAGATGGGAATAATATTTGGGCCTGTACAAGACTAGTCCAATTCGGTATATGGGCCTGCAAAAAAAGAAATGAAGTTGGGCTCTCAACAATAACTGTAAAAGGGACTGCCAAATGGGAGTTTCTAAATTTGCCGAGAAATTTGCTCACAGTACCCATCTCTTTGCTGTTTCCTGCGAAGAGTGAGCAAGAATGTAAGGCGCAATCTCAGGCGGCAAATTTAAAAAGATTTTACTGCATGTTCATGGCTGGACTTGGGATCCCATTTTGGTAAAACCCATAATCAAAACCAAGTTACAAAGATAAAAAAAGCGATGACTAACATATTGTCGTCTCAAATTAGTAATCAATCATTTAGGTTTGACAAGTAAAAAATTCTTTTTTGCTTTTTTTGGTAGGCCAGGTAAAAAATTCTTTATACCAATGATACAATAACAGGGCGCAAGGAAAAGCATCGTCCAACACAATTCCTAAAATGATAAATAATAAGATAATGCAGAAAGCAGAAAGTCATATCTCCATGTAACACCCCAATAAATTCGAAGTAAACAAAACCCCACATGAAATTTATATACCCATGTAATGATGTAACACACCAATAAAATTCAAACTCAACAATACCCAACATGCAAAGCCAATAGCCCATATTACAAATCTGGATTAAGCAGTTAAAGAAACTCCCAAAAACAAAGAATACAAAAAAGCACCTCTATAATGAGGACAGTGAGTTATTCTGATACCACACAATCTCAATAGTGTTGAAACAGAGAAGCAAGATATACAGATGAGAGACAGTAAGTTATACTGATACCACACAAAATCTCAGTGTTGAAACAGAGAAGCAAGTTATACAGATGAGATTGGCAGAGAAATACATCAGAGACACCTGTGGAAACAATGTATTATACAAGGGCATGATGCCCACAGAACACATTCATGAGCTATATATTTCACACTGAACAACTAGAACATCAAGAAGGAAATATACAGAATAAACAGAAAAACAGTCTAGCTATGTATTATGCGATTGCAATGTAAAGCACTTGCACTTGTCTTTCATCGCTTCAGCCCCACTTACATATTCTTTGAATTTGTATTCTGCCTGCTTATAGCTTGGAGGCACCTTTCCCTCACTGTAGCATTGATTACACAAGCTAAAATGAGATTTTATCTCCTTAAAACGTGACCCAATAATCGGATAGCGGCAAACTGAGCAGGCATGGTTACCATGGCGGTTCCTGTCCCCAGTTTCAAGCTTCAACAGCGTAGACATGATACCGAAACCCCAATCTCGGTCATCAAACATGACAAGAAACTCTGTGTAAGACACCATCGAAGAATCTGTTTCTCCATGAAGTTCCAGCATTTCACTAACCCCATTGGAAGGGACATATATAGCTCTCAACAGTTTAATATATTTAGTGGCATCGGCTTTTCTTATCTGATTACCACCACCTTCGTTCACAGGACGCCACAAAAGTGCATCAAATGCAACTCGTTTGCGCTTTTCAGGAGGGCCACTGCAAATAGGGGCTAGAACAGCAAAAAACATGCCCAAGTCCACCCTGCCAGAGCCTGTATCATCAAAGACAGAGAGTATCCTCTCGTTTATGGCTTTAACGGCTCCTTGGAAAGTCTCAGGCTTTAGGAAATTCAGTAACCTGCGGAGAATTTCTTCCAAGTTTGGCTTGCGTATGGACCTCTGGGGAACACCAGTACCTGAATACGACACCGGTACTTCACCATCACTCATTTCCTTTTGAAGCTGCTCCACCTCACAACGACCCAACCTGGTAATCCTCTGAAAAGCCCTAATCTCAAGTGCATTTGCCAAGTCTTGCCTCAATGTAGTCCTCTCCCCAACTGTCTTAAATTTCGTGGTTTCTACAACGACAAAAGAACCCTCCCCATTGGCACCCCCATTACCCTTCACCTTCTTCTTCTGCAGCTGCTTCAGATGTGCAATTGCATCATGCAATTCAACCCTGTTGGTCATTTTCAGTGCTTCCTTCAATGCCTTCTTAGCATCCTCAGTTTCCCGAGCTCCCAACAAGGACACAGCCTTGTTAAGCTGAGCACGCCAATGGTTCGGCCAAACAGCTAAAACCCTAGCATACATCTCCGAAGCTCTCTGAAACCTACCTAAGTCCATATAAAGCCCACCCAAATTGTACAAAGCATCAACATGACCAGGTTTCAAATCAATGGCTTTCTGAAAGACCTCAATTGCCCTCTCATCCTCACCCATCGCATGCAAAGCCGAAGCCAAATCACAATGCGCATCGGCATAGTCTGGTTTCAAAAAAATTGCCTCTTCCAAGGCTTTGACAGCCGCCCTATATTCCCCAACACCAAAAAGAGCACTACCCAAAAGTTTCAAAGCTCTAAAATGAGTTGGACAAAGAATTGCAGCTTCTCTATAATACTCACAAGCACTTAAAACCATACCTTCACCTTCAAGGGCAATCCCGAGATTCACATAAATCTGTGGAAGCAAATAAGCCCACTGGTTGCCACCGGCCTCTGCCGCCTCGAGCGCCAACAAGTACTCCTCTTTGGCTTCTTTAAACTTGCCAAGAACGTACAAGCAATTCCCAGCTCTGAAATGTGGCCTCACATCCACAGGTTGCAACTCACAAGCCCTCTTGAAACTCACCAAGGCCTCTTTGAACAGTTGGTGCTCATACAGAACCCTCCCAATTGCCATGTGTCCATCGAAAGCCTGCTCACGTGACCTTGCTCCGTCGGCCCGGCTCCTTAAGACCCCCAATTCTTTGACAAACAGAGCGTAATCATGCCCAGACTCTTCCCAAAATACCCTTTTATCCGAAATCTCTGAAGAAGGTCCCAATTCCCTAGACCAACCGGCGTCCGAATACGCGTCGATATTGTCTGCTTTCAATTTCCCATCTTTGGCCTGCTTCGCCTTCAATCGCTTCACCAGAATCTCCAAATCGTCCACAATCTTCCACGTGTCGTCGAAGACGATCCCGTGGTTCGGCGACACTGCCCAGGCTGCCGTCCGCTGCTTCTTCTGCGACTCCGCCACGACGCGCTCGTCGACTATCGACGACGACGAGGCCTCGGAGGCCAGGGAAGCCCCTTTGGTCTCCTCCAAGGTGAGCTCCAAACCGAGCGCGTCGAAGTCACGGTCCACGTCACCGGCTCCGTCGTCGTAGGTCCGCAAGAGGCCCTCGTAGGTGAGGCCCTTGTCGCCGTCAATGAAGTCGCCGTAAGTCCGAAACACCTCGTCGAGAATGGCATTGATCTGCTCGTCGCTGAATTTGACCCTAGGGTTTACGGCCACGACAAGTGCGGCCATTTCATCCCTGTTGAGCCCTCCGTCATGGTTTTCATCGAATTGGTGAAAAATCCTCTTCACCTTCTCTGATCTGCTCCCTCTTGTTGCCATTATACCCTTCTCTTAATTTAATTTTAATAAATAATTTTGTAGGGTTTGGAAAGAAGCAGACGAAGAAGAAGAAGAGAAGGGAAGAGAAGACGAGTGATACAGATTGATAATATAATGTAAAATGTTATTGGTATAAATGGAAAGTGAGGGACCAAAAAGGCAAAAAGAGAAGGTAAGGGCTAAATAAACTACTCTGGGATTTAATTCTTGTTATGAGCTTATGACTATGAGCCTGAGGAGTTTCTCACTTTCTAATTTCATTTTCATTTGTGTAGCCAACTGTCTTTTTGTTGGTTTTCATTGGATCTGGGCCATCTGGCTGGATAAGCCGAAAGAGAACCAGAAAAGAGAGAGAGACGACTCTTGTTTTTCTCTCTTTCTCTCTCTTGTTTAATTGTTTGTTTATTAATTTATCTGTTTCTCACTCCTCATGAATGAATAAGTGATCAATGAATAATGATGATGATGAGTGGTGGGGCCCAATGCATCAAGTTTCAATTTTAGTTTTTTCTTTTTATTATTATGTACTTCGGTAATGTTCTGGACTCTGGAGACTGGACAGAACTCAGAAGGTAACAACTTGGTATTGGACATTTTGGTTGGCACTTGGCTACCGTAACGGTAACGCTTGCTCTTCCAAAAAGGAACATGTTGTCCAGCTGGCTAGCCTAGGATACTGATTACTAGTGTGCCGGGTCAATCGGGCTTCGTTGCGGCCCAACTATGTGATCCATTTTAGTCTCACAAAAGCCCAGATGTAAACATACAAATTTTTTATTTATTTATTGAAACTGTTGGACAATTTTAGTACAACTCAACACGTTCCACCTTTAAATCGTATGAAAACATGGACAAATTACTCATTAGTGTAATTTTTAACGTGCCCAACGGTAGCAGATGGTGGATTGCCTGCAAATTACAATAAGCCAAAGATTTTGACACCTAAGCTGTAAGAATGACCGCGTTAATATGTAGCAAGTTTGAGGTGAAAATAGTAAGTTGGTTAACTTGGTTTAGTTATAGACGTTTCGTTAAGCATTTGGCGGTTGTATATCAAAGGTCGGTAGTAATTCATCCAAATAAGAGCGAGAGAGAGAGAGGGAAGCAACGGTTTTTCGCCGTAGCTATTCCTTCTCTCTTTGCCTTCATTTCCAGAACGGCACAGCCTTCTGGTTTTCACGGTTCGGCCAAAATATCTCTGATCAACGAATCTGAGTTTGCACTCAGTCACTCACCATCTATCTGGACGTTTTGGCCGTTCCGTCTGAAAAGAAAAAAGAAAATATAGTTCTTTTTGCTATATTTTCTTTTGTGTTCTCTGATTTGCCTTGCATTTAATCCGACAATTACTGCAAAGGGTAAGACAAGTTCTCAAGTTTTTTGGAATTTTCTGTGCTTATTGCTTTCTTGGAATTTAAGTTTGAACCTTTTATTGTTCAGTTTTTGCTTATAGGACATCAATTATCAGAAAAAGGAAGCCTTTTGGAGCTGAAAAGATGGCGAGTTGATTCCAACAATAATTTGGAAATTTTATACAACCTGCATTGCGAGATTTCGGTGTCGAAATTTTAACGGTGAAGAAATTTAATTCATCTGTGAACGGTCCCTTCTTCAAATGCTTTGATTGTTGTAGTGGCAGTCTCTCCCATATTCGTGTGGGAGAGAAATATCGGAGGCCTGGAAGTTTCTGTGGCTGTGGTTTGTTTGTTCTGGGTTTTGGTTGGGACAATGGCTATGGTGGAGTCTCCCAAGGAAGAAAGAATTCTCGTTTCGGTTAGGGTGAGGCCATTGAGTGAGAAGGAAGTGTCCGGGAATGATGAATCCGAATGGGAATGCTTCGGCAACACCGTCGTCTTCAGCAGCAACCAACCTGACCGCACCACGACTCCTTCTTCTTATGCTTTTGGTAAACAAAATAATGCCTATTTATATATATGTTCTTCTGGTTTTTTTCTTTTTATTAAGATGAGTGTACCTGTTGTGTTGTTAATGAGATTTGAGCATCACAGTCGACAAAGGGAGACTGGTTGGCATCCACTAGACCAAATGGTCATTGGCATATGTTTTGGCCAAGAATTGAAATTTATTTGTAATGTGCATTTTGTGAAATGATTTTCTTTGAAGACCCTGAATGCTGTTTTAATGTCCCTTCTCTTTGTATTGTGATAGACAGAGTATTTGGGTGGGACTCTTCCACAAGGCAGGTGTACGAACAGGGAGCTAAAGAGGTTGCTCTTTCAGTCATGAACGGCATCAACTGTGAGTAATCTTCTAATCCGTAGCAAAATCTCATGTTTTCTCATATTTTAGTGTATCCTAAATCTTATTTTTACTTAATTATGTGTCCAGCAACCATTTTTGCCTATGGACAAACAAGCAGTGGAAAAACATACACCATGAAAGGAGTTTCTGAATTTGCGATTACAGATATATATGATTACATTGAGGAAGTATGTACAATATTTAACATCTTAAATTCCAATTTATATCATGTTGGCTTTGTTATAAACTTATACTGACACTGGCATAATTTGAGTCTTTATTGTGTTTCAGCATAGTGACAGAGAATTTGTGTTGAAGTTCTCTGCCATGGAGATCTATAACGAAGCTGTCAGAGACCTCCTCAGCTCCGATACTAGTGCTCAACTTAGGCTCCTAGATGATCCAGAGGTGAATAGTGTATTCCTTTCATAATCAGTATATACACACACATGTATGCATATAATTCAATTGAATGAGCAAAAGTATCTTTAATTATACTACTCCAACAGAAAGGGACTATTATTGAGAAACTTTCAGAGGAGATTTTGAGTGACCGGAACCACCTGCAGGAACTTCTTTCTGTCTGCGAAGGTAAAGGCATTTATGTTAGTTTTGTATCCCTTGAGTACATGGAATCCATATTAGCTCTATTTTCACTAGATGGAAAATATATTCCTATATTTCGTATTTAATTTTTTGCAGCTCAAAGGAAGACAGGAGAGACCTCTCTGAATGAAACTAGCTCCAGATCTCATCAAATTTTGCGATTGGTATGCTTGTCATTACTAAAGTAGTTACTTTCCTATTTGACATGAGAAGTTCTTTTTAATCTTTTTTCTATTTCACATAATGGATCCAACAGACAGTTGAAAGTTCTGCACGTGAATATCTAGGCCCTGGAAGCTCAGGCACCCTTGCAGCTACTGTGGTATGGAACTACTTCTTTTGGCTTAGCAAAAAGATGAAAAACTTCTTCGAATGATCTAATAGGATGGTGTTATCAGGAATGAAAAATGAGACTCTTTGTGCAGAATTTTGTTGATCTTGCGGGAAGTGAGCGTGTTTCTCAGGCATTATCAGCTGGTACAAGATTAAAAGAAGGTTGCCATATAAATCGAAGTTTACTGACCCTGGGAACTGTAATTCGAAAATTAAGGTTCAATGATTTCCATTTACTCTTTGGGAGTGCCTATTTCTAAAAATCTACACAGTTTCAGGTTCATTGAAACTTTTTTGTTTTCTTAATCAATTTGATGTCGTCCATGGATGCAGCAAGGGAAAAAATGGACATGTGCCTTACAGAGAATCTAAACTAACACGCATATTGCAAAACTCTTTGGGAGGCAATGCCAGGACAGCTATCATTTGCACTATGAGCCCTGCAAGAAGTCATGCTGAGCAATCAAAAAACACCCTGTTCTTTGCAAATTGTGCAAAAGAGGTGACTACTAATGCAAAGGTCAATGTAGTAACGTCGGACAAGGCAAAGGTAAAGCAACTGCAGAAAGAATTGGCTAAAATGGAAAACGCAATGAAGAGCTTAGAATCAAATTCCCTGAAAGAAAAAGAACGTCTGTTAGAACAGGTGATGAGTTGAACCTTTATGACTCATTTTATATACATGATTTTGCTAATTTGTGCTGAAAAAGTGAAAAAGCATTTAAATTACAATACAAGAAAACAAATTCTGGTCGCAGTTAGTTGTTTGCTCATGCCTACCTTTTCTTTTCTAAAATTATGCAGATGGATAGAGAGATAAAAGAATTGACTCGGCAACGTGATCTTGCTCAATCTCGAGTTCAGAATTTGCTAGAGTCAGCTGAAGAAGGACAAGTTCCAAGAATGGGTGAAATTTCGGGATCAGAGTCGCTAGAATCACCCAACCCATCTTCCAGCAAGCACAACCGACAGCTTTCTGAGGTTTCTGAAGATGCTGCAGAAAGATGTGATGCAGAATCTGAAGAGAGCTGCAAGGAAATTACATGCATTCAATTGGTGGAAGCCAGCATGGATGTCAAGAAAGAAAGCGAAGGAAACTTAGCCACGACAGTAACCATGCATGAAGATGCGGCTTCCTCCTCGCAGCAAGTTGAAGCACTGCAGCTAAAAATTAATGAACTGCAAAAGACAATTAACACCCTTGTCAGTCTTGGACCCCCTTTGGATCATTCTCCTTGTTCCTCTGAAGCTAGCGCTGGAAGCTCGTGTTTGCCTAGAAGTAGAAGTTGCAAGGCAAATCTTATGAGTCCCTCAGCTTCTCCATTTAAGGTGGCAGAACAAAACGAGAACGCAACACCAGCTGCTGCTGAAGCCTTTAGACAGAGGCTTCTCAAATCAAAGCCTGGTGTTAATAGTAGAAGGTCATCCAGAGAAGATTTTCAAGCTTCTGTTTTGAGTTGTCCCGTGGACTCAGATGACACCAGAGATCAGCCTGATGCAGAGGATAATAAAAAACCAGAAGCTTTTCAGCGAAAAATTTCTAAATCAAACTTTGGATATTTAACCAGAAAAGATTCTGATCAAGATTCTCTTTTCAGTCTTCCCTTGGAGAGAGATGAAAGTCGACGGTCAGCTGGTGGAGAGGATATTGTTTTGGACTTGCCTAGAACTTCAAAAGGCTCTCGGTGGATTTTTTTTAAGTCAAAGCCTGGTTCCGAAGTTGGAAAGCCATCCAGAACGAGTTCTCAATTAGATTCTATTCTGAGTGCTCCCATGGCTTGGAAAGTTATCCAAAACTTCTCAGAGTCTGATTTGGAGGATAACGTTAGTCTTCTCAATTTTGCTGAGGAACAGAATGAAGACAAAATGTATGCAGCATCATCGTGGAAACATGGTCGTGTGGATCCACTGCAACGTGCTCTGAGAACCAATTCTAATTGGCGCTTAGAATTTGAGAGACAGAGGGGATTAATAATTGAACTCTGGGATGCTTGCTTTGTGCCATTGGTCCATAGAACCCATTTCTTCCTTCTTTACAAAGGTGATCGCTCCGACTCCCTGTACTTGGAGGTAGAGCTCAGAAGGTTGTCCATTCTCAAGGAAACATTCATCAATGGAAGTAATGTAAAAGATCGTCAAGCTCCCACACCAGCTTCAAGGTAGAGTTTCAGATTTCATTGGCACACAAACACACAAGGGACACATGATCGTATTCTAAAACTTACGGAACTATGAACCCTTTTCGCTAAAAAACAGACTCACACACTTATACTGCAAATGGGAGATATCTAATTTAACACTTATTTTTGTTTTTTTTGAATTGTGGATGTGAAACAGTATGAAGGCTCTTAAGCGCGAGAGAGAAATGCTAAGCAAGAAAGTGCACAAGAGGTTCTCAAAAAAGGAACGAGAAAGGGTTTACCAGAAGTGGGGGATTAGGCTGAACACGAAGCAGAGGAGCCTACAGTTGGCAAACTTCCAATGGACAAGCACAATGGACATGGGCCACATAAGGGAGAGTGCTGCCCTTGTTGCAAAGTTGGTTGGATTTGTTGAGCCACTTGAAGCCCCAAAGGAGATACTTGGACTCAGCTTCTTATCCCGACCCATAAAGAAAAACTCCATCTGGAGAGACTCCATGTCTACCCTATAGAATTTGCTCCAGTTAAACAGGAGGATTGTATGGATATTTTTTTTGTGTGGGATAAGGGATGCCTCACCTCACTTCACCTCAGTACAGTTTAAGTCCAACTTCCATGTGATTCAGAGACGCTGATTGTAAAGGACAATCTACAATTTTACTATAATTCTCTGATAACTTCCAATGCTGATGTATGTTGCTAATTGAAGAAAGTGATATTGGCATGCATTGGTGTTCATATAGAGCCACACAGAGGAGCGAGAGGTGTCGGTGGGCATATAGAGGCAAAGCAAACAGAGAGTCATAGGGTCTCTCCGGCGGCGATGCGGAGAATTGTGTACAAGAACACGTATAGTTAGAAAACGGTCGATTTCTCTAGGAAAGGTGCCTACTTACCGTCAACAAGACACTTTTTTGCGTGGTATTAGTTGACAGCGTGTAGACAAGGGAAAAAAAAAGAAAGAAGAAGCTATTTTACTTAAATTATTCATTTATTGTTTACTTCTTTTTATTTTAAATATTTTCTTTCTAACTTCATTAAAAGGAAAAGAGAAAAAAAACTTACCATTATGGTCAAAGCCTGTGCGCTGACTTGGGGTAAGAAGTGGGGGGAAAGGGAAAGTATGAAGTTCATGGGGAATAAAATAAAAAACTTTAACAGTGACACTTTTCTAGGCTCAAATAGGATTTACCCTCATATTTAATTTTCTATGGGAACGGTAATTCTATATTTATTCATTTTGAAGTTCAGTAGGATTGACTCATCCCTCGTTATGAAACAAGGAACACTCTGAAAAAGCCATCAATCATCTACATATATCAAGATAAAATCATAAAATTATGAATATCAACTTATTCGATAATGTTTAATTTGGACATCATTTATTTCTAAAAATATAGTGCCATGTTATTTCTCATATAATTTGCTAACTTATATTTAGAGGAAAAATTGAAATCAAGATCCTAGATTATACTACGCGGTCACAGAATAAACATTGGAAAAAAATTGCAAATTAAAAATAAAAGAGATCCAAGAGTTATTCTAGGACATAGCATTTACACGTGAGCATCATCATATTCTACGTCAATTGTTATGATTGGAGGACAGCTCCTTCAGTGATTTTCCATCCTGAGCTCGAACAAGACATCTCGTACCTTGTGGTGTACGTTCTGTTGTTTGAGGCATTTTGCTCTGGATGGAGCACATCAGTTAAGTGGGCCGACTCTTCAAGAGTTGCTTCTACCACAGCACGCTGCCCGTCTAGCGATACAGTCACACTGTCGATGCTCAAGTTCAAGAGGGCATAGTCATAGAACCAATTAAGCTCTGCAATCTCGGTTGCACGATCTGTCCATACCTTTAACATCTCACCATCCAAAACCTGGCAGTTTTGCAATGTCAGGACAAGCACAATGACATACAAATAAAACCGCTTGACAAGCCAAGATTAATTGGAATTTTGCAGAATTACAGAAACAATGACATGCCTTAACTACTGCTACTTAATCACAAAATGTTCCAATAAGTTATGGACAGCCTCAGTTAATAGAGTCCTCTAAAGTCACTACTCCTACTCCTTGATGTAAAATATATAATCATGGGGATCTAAGGACTTACCGGATGGATTTTAAAAGGAGACAACAGACTATTCTGATGTGGCTGAAAATGATCAATTTACATTTTACAGTTTAAATAGCATCCAGATCTGGTAACTAGCTCAAGGTTATGGTATCTCATCCACACACACACAGGAATTCACCTCAGACAGTTTTTCCACGCAATGATCAGGTCCAAAAGCCTGAGATTTTATGCTCTGCCATTTGCGAACTAGACCTTCTGCAATTCTTGCATCCATTTTGGGTAATTCCTCTGCAGACTCTGGTAAACCTACATGGATATATGAATTAGTTTCTAGAAAATGAGTTTTTTACATGACATGAAACACCACATTGAACATGTCCACTTTGAAACTAGACATGTCACAAACACAAGAAATTTTCCTTGTACCGAATGTTTTTCATCATATCAAAGGAAATCAGAGATCACCAGTACTGATAGCTATCAAAAGTTGATACAGATGCTTCTAAACAAATAGCTAGTGAAATATTACAAGAGAATTATTTTCAGTTTAGTGAAATAACATGTTTCATTAAGAGACCAACAATATTTATGTTTCAGACCTTAATAGGTGAAAGTAAGGCTTTGTTAAATGCTCTAATGCATGATTAAAATCATACCTGCACTTGTGAAATCAGATGCAGTCACTAAATTAAGTTCTTTGTGTAAATTGGATGAGCCATTCCTAGTAGGTAAATACCTCAACCCAAATAAAGTCATTAGTCCAATTACCACACCGGCACACATAATCTTCACACTTGCATCTTTGATTTGCTCAGTAATAAATTCTTCTTCACGTATTCCAACAGAACTGTCTCTTCCAGAAACCTCAGCTACCTGGAGAGAATCATTTTCATCAGATTCTTCCAGAGGATCTCCACTTTCTTCAGGTAGAAGAGCATAATTCACCTCATGATCTTCTTGACGTGTCATATTCTCATCCCTGTGACCCAGAGGAAACACCTTCTGCAATGCCTGAATTGCACTGGCCTTGACATTACCAAGAACTGCAGTAGCCTCAGCTCCAATCCTCACTATGGCTGCTGCTGCAGCTAAGGGTGAACCATTAGTTCCATCCAGCCTTTCTAAGTATCTCAAGACTGTTGGATCATCATAGTAATCTCCTAGCCTGAACTCTATGTCTTTGGTGTCTCTAAATCTGGGGAATACCACCTCCATCAACCACATCTCCAAAAGCTTACAAAGTCCAGAAAGATCATTGTCGTCGTCATCCTTCGAGTTCTCCAAGACAAAGTCTACAACGGATGGATTTCTATATGGTGAATCATTACTGTCCAGGCCCAACGATGAGCGACACTCATCAACATCCCCTAGAAGAAGTGAACAGAGTCCCCTCTCCAAAGAAAAGTCTACCTCACTGTTCTCTTTGGTTGTATAGATGTTGACAGAATTTCCTAGAGCTGTTACCTTAGTCTGCTGAAGTTTCTGGAATAGGTTATCAGCATCTTGAATGTGATGAGGTTTTTTGCCAACAAAGGCTTGAGCAACAAGAGCAAGTGCCACTCCATAAACTTCAAAGCCTTCCGCGGGGATATTACTTGGTGTTGCTACAAATAAATCAACCTTTCGAGGAGAAAAAGAAGAAGAAAAAACAAAACAAAAATTTGAAAGAATTTAGACAATTGAGAAGGAAGCATATAGGGATATGGGAAGGAATTGACAGAAACAACGAAGCTACCTGCTCAGCTGCAGTCATACGTAAGAAGGCCTCATTCATGAACTTTTCACGAGTGAATCCCCCAGCAATTGCAACTGCTCCACCTCCTCCAACAGACCACAATATATTGCGAACACCATGGAGCCCCTCTTCCCTTCTTGATCGGTTCTTATCACCAAGGGGTAAGGCTAGAAGTTCCAAAATGCAGCGCGGGGTGATCTCTTCCAGTGTCTCATCAATTTGTGCTTGAAGATCAGGTGCAAGGCTACTGGCACCTTCCTCCTACACATTCAAGATCAGTCTTACTGAAGCATCAAATTATGTAACTAAAGAATTAGAATCGAATTCAAAAACTTGAGAAAAATGAAGAGCCAAGAGAACTTGTTAATGAGGGCTTTACCTGCAAGAGCTTCAAAGCCCTCTCAAGCACTTCACAACCCTGAATAAAATCAGGTGGTGACAATGCCATTGCGTCTCTCGACATGTCAACGTAAGCAAGTGCCATCACCAAAACAACGTCTTGCTTGAACGACTTGGGGAGTCTCTCCCTTAGCAAACTCTCCCCAATTTGAAGAACCAACTCAGTCTTTCCAGCTTCTTGCAACACGCACAGAGCTCCAGGAACCTACAAATAGCTCAATACAATTAAATACCACCTTTTTCTGTTTGGTTACTAAGAAAAAGTAGTAACGTAGATGAAAGTAATAAAAAATTTAAATTTAACTCGACATTCTCTTAATTTCTCAGCAATTTCGATTTTTTTTTTCTCCTAAACTTTCACACCAACCAAACAGAGCATAACACAAGTGAATTATAGATTTGAGAGTGGGAGTGTGAAAAGAATTACCTTGTCCCAAGGAACTTGGGTGAGGATGGTTCCGTCTTCGTCTTCAACAAGGCCTTGATTGTACTCTCTTCGGGACCCAGTGTCCGCTAGGGTTTCGCAAGCTGCCTGAAGAATCTGTCTCCGGCTGACCAATGCGTCTTGGGTGAAGCCGTACTGAGGCGGCTTCGAAACCCTAGCTTCGTAAGCTCTCTTTATGCCGTCCCCGAGGAAATGCGTCTGGGCGCCCAGTACCAGGTAGAAGTCGATGGGGATGGACACGTGGCGCTCGGGGGGAGTGAGTGGGGGAGGCAGAGGAGGAGGAGGAGCGAGAGTGGCGGTGGCTGCTGACAGAGAATGGTGGTTGTTGCGGTGGTCTGAGGAAGAGGCAGAGGAGTCGCCGATGAATTGAAAGTCGGCGAGGAGCCGCTCGGCCCATTTGCTGGCGGAGCAGGTGGTGGGGTTGAGCTGCTGCTTTTGTGGCTTTCTTTGGTGGTGTAGAAAAGGGACGAGTCTTGGTGGGGTGTAGAAGCCAATGCCCAAGTGTCTCAAGGTAGTCTCCATTGGAGAGTGTGCAGTGTTCGTGCGCTTAAGCCTTAAACCTGGGTTTTTTCACTGTTCGATCACTGCGGAAATTCTTAAAACTTCAGATGATAATTTAACTGGAAGGTGTACGCTAATGCGGCTAAACTGTCTTCCATCAGTTCACAGCTCAGCACATTTGGCTGAACTTCATTTCTCTTTCTCATACTTTATGTACAGTTTTTGTCGAAGCACTTAACAAATCCGTTGTAGTCTAGTTGGTCAGGATATTCGGCTCTCACCCGAAAGACCCGGGTTCGAGTCCCGGCAACGGAATTCTTTTTGCCATTTAGTTTTTATATCGCTTATTCTGAAGGCCCAGTATGAGTACGAATCAAATGGGCCTTAGATCAGGATCAATGTAGTACATGATCTAAGTCATGGGCCCAATTATGACATTTGAAGCATATACTACTTTTGACTTTTATTTGTACTTTTTATATAATCAACGAGGAACCAAAATTGCAGTCGTCGGGTTATATTTAGTTGAAAAGGTCATAGAATTATATAATCTCATATAATGAGATTGTCCATTGATCAACAAGCTATTCTCTGTTATCACTTTTTAAAGTCTTAAACTACTGTTATTGTCACTCGTTAGTCATCACCTTTCTAACATGGTGAAAAAAATTATATTCTATAACTCAATAATTAGTTGCTATTTTTGTAGAATTTTTTTTTTGTAAGTCCATTTAACCAAAAGCAAAGATTAAAAAGCCCATATAGAAGACAATTTTCCTGTCAGTTCACTTTTTAAAAACCCAAAGGCTATAATACCTTTTTTTTTTTAACTGCAATTTTTTATTTCCTACATCTAAATAATTGCTACTGTCAAATAGTAATTATTTTCACTTTGCAAAAAAAAAAAAAAAATAAGGCAGCTTATACAAATCTCACAGTTTTTGTTTTTGCATAAAAACATCAAAAATAGCATAAAACAAAAAAATGAAGTTTGTTTTTTTTTTTTNTTTTTTTTCCCACATCTAGAGAACAATTAGGTATTGTAACTACATGTAATTCTTACTGTCCAACGGTAGCACTCACCTAATTGTTACTGTCTAATGGTAACAATTACCTAATTCTTACTGTCCGACAGTAGCAATCACCTAATTGTTACCGTCCGACAGTAGCAATCACCTAATTGTTACCGTCCGACAATACCAATCACCTAATTATTACTGTCTGACAATAACAATCAATGTTAGTTTATTGTTAGTATGACAATAACAATCACTTTATTATAACAATCATGTATTATTACTATCATACAAGAAAGACTTATGAAACTTTAAATAATATAATCATGATCCAAGTAATATTATACAACATAATGAGATAAAAAAGAAAAAGAAAAAAATACAACGAGCTTAATTAGATGTTCGGCTATTACTATTCTTATCATAATCAAAAGCTTTCTAGGCTTGTCTTCTCTACCCATGCTTCCCTTGAAGTATATTAAACCAACATTAAGTACTCTTATTTCCAAGAATGAGAAAAACAGTGAGGACCAATTACCATTTGCCTAAAAAAACCACTCACTAAATCAAGATGAGGTATTTCAATAAGACAGTAGACATGAAAAAATCTTAAAAGTGATAAATTCAGACCAAATGATACAAAACATAAAACAATGAAAGCAAAATTTCTTTATGCTTCAACCCAAAACCCAGATCAGTTCATCAAAGTAAAAGCAAAATTTCTCTCTACTTCAACCCAAAACCCATATCAGTCCATGTTGGCTTCATGCCTTACCACCAACACCTAAAATCCACTCATCCAAATACCAAAAGTCCATTGGTTTGTTAAATAAGTTTCTGCAATGTGGCTTGCAATAGCAAACAATTGATACAAGTCTACAATTTAACCACACCAGTTGGCAAATAATGGGTATAAAGTCTGTACAAGCTCATTGGCATAAGGCGTGGAGTCCACAACGTGGCTTGCAATAAGGATAAATATATAACCCATGAAACTAGAAAGAACATTAGCTTTTTTTGAAATATTACAAATGCACAAATTGTAATCCAATTCATGGATTAATTTAGAAGCATTTGATCCTTCACCGATCAAATACTAGACCCAGGATTAAGTACACCTAGAAAACATTTGAGTTGCATGTATAACAAAGAAAAGCAAAAGCAGACCAAGTCACAAAAAGAACTTATTATCAAATGCTAATTATTGATTGATCTACTGGGATATAAGCACTTTTTAGAGGTGTAATCAAAACCCAGAAAACACATAAACAGATTGTTGAGGTTTGATTTCAAACTACAAGCTTGAGAAATAAGTTAAATACTTGGAATTGCTTGCGTTTTCTGAGCCTGGAACTCCCACTTGAGCAATCAAAAAGATGAGAAAAATGGTCTAAAGCACCCATTCTAGCTAGTTACGAATCGCTTTTGCTATGGCGCAGATTGAACCAAAACAGGAGACACAACAAACTAACAAGTGTGAGACATTAAAAGAAGGACCCAAAATTCAAAAATATCCCAAAAGCTTTTGATTCAGATATTTTAGACACAAAACAACTGCACAATGGGCATAAGACCTTGGGGGCTCCTCTGCTTTTCTGAGCAAATGCTCTTTCAGAAGCTCTCTCTCTCTCTTAAAAGGATCTAGATCACCCAAATGGTCCATCAAAAGATCTAGGTCGTCTAGTTGTCACTGACAGCCTACTACAAAGGTTTAATTTGTGGATCGTGGCCAAAGGCGAGCACGAAGAAATGGTTTAGCCACCATCATGGCCGGACGGTGATGATGTATCAAGGAGAGAGAGAGTGATTGTGAAAAGAGAGAAGAGAGAAAGATGCTGAGTTTGAAATGGGAGAAATGAGAGTAATGAGAAATGGAGTGGGATAGAGACGGAGAAAGAGACGGAAAAAAATGAAGTGAACCGGGCAACAGAAAAAATTGGGCCAAAAGCAATTCATGTGGACTCACTAGGAAGCTCAATAAAAAAATGGACTTTAGAAGAATTAGGTGGCCCAAACTGGGGTTATCAATAATTAACTCATTTTTGTACAGCTCTTATGTTAATGTAATTTTCGAAAAACAATGACAAATGAAGTGATTACAGCTCGTAGTTGGTTGATCGACACCCCATATAGATCAATTGGTAACTTAAAATTAGATCGTGTGAAATATTTTCTTCCATGTTAAATTGTTTATTATTTAATACTTTTGATTTATGGTTAAAAATATTCACGATATTGTCGATGTATATGCCGAAATATCCGTAATTTCATTCACCAATATTTAAATATGGGCGGTAATTGATATTTCTCTGTTATCTGTATATGTCAACAAAATTGTATAAACATTTTGAAATTTTGAGAAGAAAAAGAGGAATAAGATGAAATCAAACTGATTTCCGTCCTAATTAGATCAAAACTCATCTACTGACCCTAATTAATCAACAATAAACCAATAAAAGAATAAAATCTAACATAATTTTCTTTACACAAAAATATCGAAATCGATATATTTATAAAATTGAGTATTGATGTTTAAAAAAATTTCGATATTTTGCAATGAGTTGGCTTTTTTACATGCAAATGGCCCTTACTAATTTTGCTAATAAAATAATTTCACAAGTTTAGCAATACACTGTACATAGTACGTAGAAGAAGGAAAAAAGAAAAAGCTATAAAATCATTGCTCAGTAGTCAGTCCTCTATTTCGTGATTAAAGAAGTGATAACACAATTATCCTTAACCCATTACTTATATAATAGTCCCCAAGGCATCATTATGCAACATGATCCTCGATGACACAATAAAGTGAAAAATCAATTTCCCAGAAGCCAGTCAACATGACAATTTTGGGGTGACATTATCAAATTCCAAAATTGAGAAAATTTCAGAAAATTTCAGAAAAGTTCGTGACTCTGAACCCCATGGGCCCTGGCCCATTAGAACATTTTAAGAAAGGCGCAGAAAGAACCTTTCAGACTATCAGATGCATTTTCTTTCCGTCAAAAACAAATAAAGAGTTTCTTGGCCAAAAAAAAAAAAAAACAAATAAAGAGTTTTAAGAATCTTTAGAAAGATAGAATGAGAGAGAAAGGGAACAGAAACACACACCTGGGTCCTGTGCCGCAGCATGCGGCGTCGTTTCTGCCAAAACCTCTTTCCGGTCCATTTCTTCATGCACCATCACCATACGCTCCCCAAGTCCACTCCCAACACTAAAAAACCCCACCACAAACACAATCCCAAAACTAAGAAAAATAAAAATAAAAAGCCACTCACACTTGTTCTTTCCAGTACCTCCGACCTCTCTCATGGCAACGGCTACTTTATTCTTAGTCCTCATCGCAGTGGCTTCCTTCACCACCACCTTAACGTCCGCTCAACGACCAAGTAGTGACACACAATCAGAGATCCAAGCGTTAACGTCCTTCAAGCTCAATCTCCACGACCCGCTCAGCGCCCTGGACGGCTGGGATACGTCCACGCCATCAGCCCCCTGTGACTGGCGTGGCATTGTCTGTTACAACAACCGAGTTCGCGAGCTCCGCTTGCCTCGACTCCACCTCGCTGGCCGACTCAGTGACCACCTCGCTAACTTACGCCAGTTGCGCAAGCTGAGCCTCCACAGCAATAACTTCAACGGCTCTATACCTCCCTCTCTTTCTCAATGTGCTCTGCTACGCGCCGTTTACTTGCACGGCAACTCACTCTCCGGTAATCTCCCGCCGTCGATCCTCAACAACCTCACCAACCTCCAAATCCTCAACGTCGCTCACAACTTCCTCTCCGGCGAAATAACTGGCTACATTTTACCCAGCCTCCGGTATCTCGACCTTTCGTCGAACGCATTCTCCGGACAAATTCCGGCGAACTTCTCCGTCAACTCGCAGCTCCAGCTCATAAATTTTTCTTTCAATCAGTTCTCCGGCGGGGTTCCGGCGACCATCGGAGAGCTTCAGAAGCTCGAGTATCTATGGCTGGACTCGAACCGGTTGCACGGGACGCTGCCTTCGGCGATTTCCAACTGTTCCTCGCTCATACACTTGAGCGCCGACGATAACGCGCTCAGAGGTTTGGTTCCAACGACGATCGGAGCGATGCCGAAGCTTGAGGTGGTTTCGCTGTCACGAAACGAGTTGTCAGGGTCGGTCCCCACGTCTGTGCTGTGCAATGCAAACAATGCCCCTTCCCTGAGGATCGTAGAGCTCGGATTTAATGCGCTCACGAGCATCATTGAGCCGCCAAACACAGTAAGGTGTAGGAGTATTTTGGAGGTTTTGGACCTTCAAGGCAATCAGATTAACGGCGTGTTCCCATCTTGGTTGACAAACGTGACAACCATAAAGCTTCTAGATGTTTCTGGAAACTTGTTTTCAGGTACATTGCCTGCTGAAATCGGCAGTCTTTTCCAGTTAGAGGAATTTCGGGTGGCGAATAATTCACTAAGCGGTGAAGTTCCTAGTGAGATTGCGAAATGTAGTTTGTTACAGGTTCTTGATCTTGAAGGTAACCGATTTTCGGGTCAAGTTCCTTCATTTTTGGGAGGAATGAGGACCTTGAAGGAGTTATCTATGGGTGGGAATTTGTTCTCCGGTACCATTCCGTCGAGTATGGGGACACTTTTGGATCTCGAATCGTTGAACTTGAGCAATAATAATCTGACCGGGAAGGTTCCAGATGGGCTCATGCAACTAAGCAACTTGACTAGTCTAAACCTGAGTCACAACAAGTTTTCGGGTGACGTTCTGCGAAATGTAGGAGAGTTGAAGAGCTTGCAGGTTTTGAATTTGAGTAATTGTGGGTTTTCAGGCAGCGTTCCTGCGAGTATTGGAACTTTGATGAAACTTACCACACTGGATTTGAGTAAACAAAAGCTTTCTGGGGAGCTGCCGGTTGAGATATTTGGTTTGCCAAGTTTACAAGTGGTTGCTTTGCAAGAGAACCGCTTATCTGGGGATGTCCCTCAAGGTTTTAGTAGCTTGATTAGTTTAGCTTACCTAAACCTCTCTTCCAATGCCTTTGCTGGTGATATTCCGGCCACTTACGGATTTCTTCGGTCATTAATTGTTCTGTCTTTATCCAAAAATCGTATTTCGGGTACAATCCCACAAGAGCTTGGAGATCTTGGGAATCTTAAAGTGCTTGAGCTTCGTTCTAATCAATTAGGGGGCAAAATTCCAGGTTCTATCTCTGGCCTGTCTCATTTGAAAGAGCTTGATTTGGGTCATAATAAGTTAACAGGTGAAATCCCAGAGGAGATTTACAAATGCTCTTCTCTGACTTATCTGTTTTTAGATGGGAATCAACTTTCAAGCCACATACCAAACTCTTTGCCCAAGTTATTGAACCTTACGGTGGTAAATCTTTCCTCCAACAGGTTGAGTGGAGCCATCCCTGCAAATATTTCTCTCATCCCTCACTTGAACTACTTGAATTTGTCTAACAACATCCTTGCTGGCCAGATTCCAAAGCCACTGAGTTCTCAGTTCAATGATCCTTCTGTGTTTGCAATGAACCGGAATTTATGTGGGAAACCATTGAATAGAGAATGTGCAGATGTGAGAAGGAGAAAAAGGAACAAGTTGATTATGTTAATTGGTGTGGCTGTGGGTGGAGCTTGCCTTCTGGCACTGTGTTGTTGTAGCTATGTCTACAGCCTCTTGCGATGGCGTAAGAAGCTTAGAGAAATGGTAATTGCGGGGGAGAAGAAGCGTGGCAGCCCGGCTCGTGCAAGCTCAGGAGGATCTCAAAGGGGTCGTGGAAGTGGGGAAAATGGAGGGCCAAAACTAGTCATGTTCAGTACCAGGATTACGCATGCAGAGACATTAGAAGCAACAAGACAATTCGACGAGGAAAATGTGTTGAGCAGGGGAAGATATGGACTAATATTCAAGGCCTCATTCCAAGATGGAATGGTGCTTTCAATTCGACGCCTTCCTGATGGTTTTCTTGATGAAGGGGCTTTTCGCAAAGAAGCCGAAGAGCTTGGCAAGGTGAAGCATCGGAACTTAACAGT
This sequence comes from Purshia tridentata, assembly GCA_003254885.1. Taxonomy (NCBI): domain Eukaryota; kingdom Viridiplantae; phylum Streptophyta; class Magnoliopsida; order Rosales; family Rosaceae; genus Purshia; species Purshia tridentata. The sequence goes on from QANT01007646.1 coordinate 130,265, forward strand.
TTTGCGAGGCTATTATGCAGGCCCTCCTGATGTGAGGCTTCTTGTATACGATTACATGCCTAATGGAAACTTAGCTACTCTACTCCAAGAGGCCTCTCACCAAGATGGTCATGTACTAAATTGGCCAATGCGTCACCTCATTGCACTTGGCATTGCTCGTGGTTTGGCGTTCCTGCACTCTGTCTCAATGGTACACGGCGATTTGAAGCCACAAAATGTTCTTTTCGACGCTGATTTCGAAGCCCATTTATCCGAATTTGGACTAGACCGATTAACCATAGCGACACCAGCAGAAGCTTCCTCATCTTCTACCCCAATTGGGTCCTTAGGCTATGTCTCACCCGAAGCAGCATTAACAGGGCAAGCAACAAAAGAAGCCGATGTGTATAGTTTTGGGATTGTGTTGTTGGAGATATTAACTGGAAGGAAGCCAGTGATGTTCTCTCAAGACGAAGACATTGTGAAATGGGTCAAAGGGCAGTTACAGAGAGGTCAAATTTCAGAGCTGCTCGAGCCTGGGCTACTTGAGTTAGACCCCGAGTCATCGGAGTGGGAAGAGTTCTTGCTTGGAGTGAAAGTGGGGCTTCTTTGCACAGCTCCTGATCCGCTTGATAGACCATCCATAGCCGACGTCGTTTTCATGCTTGAAGGTTGCCGGGTCGGACCTGACATCCCATCGTCGGCCGATCCAACTTCACTTCCTTCCCCAGCCTGATTTTTTTATTATTCTTCTTTTGTAACATAAAAGACGCATTAACGCTTTTGATTAATTTAGTTCTAATTTCTACGATTGGTTGGTGTTTATTCCATCTTCCTACTTTTGCTCAACTACATAATCTTGACCTGACGGCGGCGAGGGACCACTTCATGGCTAAACTAAGATTTCCACCTTCCTCACGAGGCAGTGACTTATGAGTTATGAGGACTCATAAGGGTCCCTTTCTATTTTTTTATGTTCTTTATTCATTTTCCCGCCTAATAGATAATATTCAATCAGGATAAGCCACGTGGCATGTTCGGAAGAGTGGGAAAGTAGCCGTTAATATGACGTTTGGGAGGCAGAAGGCGTCTTTTATCGGAAAAGGTGAGGGGGCGTCAGGATCTGTGTATGTGTCGGATGCCTTTAGATACTTTGGGCCTTGCACATAGGTTTTTATTAGCAAAGTGTAGACGTTGACCAGCACGTGGCCCCTAACTGGCCAAATTGAAACTCGATGTGAATTGTGAAATTTTTCTTCTTCTTTTTTTTGGGAAAATGTTTTTTTTTTTTTTTGGTCTTTAAAGGGGGTATGGGAGCAATAATATGATGGCACGGGAGCTTGTATGGTTCTGGGTCCCACTGCATCAGACTGAATCACTGAGTACAGTATTAAAGATCACAGGTGATAATAGAACGTTGCAGAGTACGTGAATGAGTGAACAGTTTTTTAGTGTTAAAAGTAAACTAAAAAAATACTTGTGATTTCAGTATTTGCCCAATAAAATAAGAAATGAGACCAGACACCGCATTTAATCGGGTCATGAAAATGAACAAGAGCAACTGTATACTACCATTCAAACTATGAAGACATGCCATTCTCACTTCCATTTCATAACTCAGCCCCCCACGACGACCCTACCCGTCAGGCCTCTGATTGACACCAGCATTGGGTCGGGTGCTGACCCACAGTGGCTATGGGAATTGGGAACAACTACTCACACACAAAGCTGCTGTCTATTTATATATTCATCTACCGTAATAAAAGCTGATAGCCTGATACAAAAAAAAAAAAAAAAGCTGGTACAAAAGATATATTCACAGGCTCGTATCAACTGTAAACTCACGGACCATTTCGAGCCAAGGGAATGAATGAAACCCGACTAAAACATGCAGTTTTACCTGTGGAATAGCTCGACTAAGTTTCATCTTAATCACAGATTCACACCAGCTCAATAATCTCAAATCCAGAATACAGACCACCACAGATAACTAAGGACCCCATTTCGTATTACCTCTATATCAATATCTGTATGTCACCTATTAAACACATGCTCTCATGGCACCTCAGTTATCATTTAGTAGCAGTCCTTCAGTTATAATACAACAAATGAGTATGGCTAAATCAAACACCGTATGTGAAGAAGTTTGTTTATAAAAATGGCGGCAGAGTAAGCCTGCCTCGTTTTTCCTTTAGTAACGTACAGACCTACACTACCTGTAGGTATTTATGCATACAAGAGTATTACAAATACACAATCAATTATCAAAGAATGAAACGATGAAATTTTAATTTGACTGTTTAGTATGTACAAAGGAAAGGAGAAAACGACTACATATTCTATTCAGACAGATGTCAAACCTTCAGGAAAGGATTCACTGTCAGGGTCAGGTGAAAGTAATCTACGGCAAGCATAAAGAACAGCTTTAAGGAAACCGTCGGGGTTGTCTATGAATACAAAATGCCCGCCCTGCAATTATTTATCAGGAAATTTTGTTAATCAAAACCAATAGATCATATGCACCAGAGAAAGAGAGAGAGAGAGAGAGAGAGAGAAACCGACCTCAGGAACCCTGACTATCTCACATGGGACCTTCATTTGCTTGCAAGCTTCTTGAGCCCCTTGGTAGTTCATCCAGTCTTGATACCCATAAATAAAAGTAGTCGGCACTTTCCACTCTGATGCACTATATAAAAAAGAGAGCAACATGTAATCAGTTCACTAACTTGCAGCTCTTCTGAGTTAAAGATGGATCAAAAAAAAGCCCAAAGTTTTTTACTTCAGAGGTAGTTAAATGCATGGCTGTTTAAGGTTTTGTTCAACAACATCTTATGTGAAATTGGGCTCAAAAGAAAAGGAAAAAACATAATTGATATTCATCATATTCTAGGAAAGGTTTGTAAGACAATTAAGTTTCTTAGTTTCCACTACATTTTATTGGACTGTAATATAAATCTGACTAGATTCAGGGTTTTAACAGTTTACATTTTGATCCAGACTTTGATTCCCTTCTGTCTGCAATAAACCCATGTATCATCTCAAACAGTTATATTATTTGGTACAATCATGGGCTATGATAAACTCGCAGGGACTAACCAAGGAAGCCTCCTTAACATTGCAACTTAACCAAATCAATTTCATTTAACACAGAAAAGATAATTAAGTAGGATTATCAAACCTGTGAAGAAGGGGCATCCGAGCAAACGCTCCAAAAGAAAATATATATTTTAAGCAGAGCTCTCCACTAGCTTTGGCTGCTAAAGTGTGGTACACATAATCTTCAATTGAAAAAGAAAAACCATCAGATATATTAAAAGTAGGATATGTATGTGCTATACACAAACAACTTGATCTTAAGCAACCTGTTAACAGTTGGGATTCCTGTTCGGTTAATGTGGCCCCTTCTGAATAACCACGAAATCTAGCATTGGTGTAAGTCCGAACAAGATTTGGACCCAAAGGCCCTAACCCTCTGCAAAAATAGTTCAAAAAATTAGATCTAAGAACTTTTATAATAGGAACCACCTCTTTCTCTGTTTCATCCCTAATCTTTTGGAAGGAATAGATTCCAACCTGCACCAAAGGCCCCAAAGGCATAGCGTGAATGAGAAAAATTAATTGCTCTCTAAGACATATAATGGTAAAAGATTCAAAGACCTTAAAACCTTATCAACCAAACATAAAATGAAGTGTGCATCAGCATGACACCAGAAACACAGAGAAGTTTTCCAGTTTTTAAAATTTATAAATCATCTTAATCTTCACTATAATAAAGATAACTCTCTTTGCAAATTTTGATATAGAAATGTCAACTACACCCTTAACATTTTCTATCATTTTAACTAGACAGAAACACTAGACAGTAGATGCAACTAGTGTTACATCACATGAAGCTATCCACGAGATAAGGTCTTAACACCTAGTAGAAATACATTCACAAAGATGAAAATGCATATTATCTGTGTGTGTGCATGGTTGTGGGTGTATGTCTTTATTGTGCTCGGTGTGCAAATACCAGCTCAGAAACCTGAACAGAACGCGACATCCATAACCAGAGACTATGCATGAAAAGGATAACTTCAATTATTGAACTGTAAATATGGACCTTGCATAATATCATTTTGCAAGTTGGATTATACGTAAGGGTGAAGGAGAGAAAAAATATATATCTACCTGACTAGCTTCTGAGGAGTAAAATTAGACTCCCACAAATGGTTAAAAATTGCTCCTTTCCACGTAGATTTGAACTGCATAATCCGCTCAGCCTTTGCATCTGACTCTGATGAGAACCCAGCAGGTCCCACTAAAATTAAATGCTTAATGTGCTCCGGATACTATTACATAAATAAGACCGAGATCACAAATACAAATAATGCCATGGTCATGGTTAGATTCAATGATCAATATGGAATAAGATATATACCTTCAGTGCATACTTAGCTGCAACATACCCACCAAATGAATGCCCAAGTAATACAAAGTGGCTGAGGTTTTTGGCTTTTCGCCATTCCTCCAAGGAATCAATGAACCATGCCTCAGTTTCTGCATTACCAATTCCAAGTTTAAATAAAAATTGAAGATATATAATAATATAATGTATTGTTACTCTAGTAAATTACATTATCCATACTTTCATATCAACTACAAAAAGTAACTATTGACAATTGGCACAGCAAGTAAAATACACATTAATTGAAAAAAAGAAAGTAGTATCATTTATGGCGTTGATATTAATATTCAATGACAGCGTAAAATCACCTTCAGTGCTTTTGCATGTAAAATCAGGCCTGCTTGAACCGCCCCAACTGCATAGAAGATTAAACATGGAATTTGAGCGCAACAAAAGTCTCAAATATTTCACAAAGTATAACAAGAAACTTATGCGTATTATGCAGTTTTGAGCATCAGCTGTAAGAAAGGGAAAGAACCCAAAAGATATCTTCAATGCAATTAGCGGAATGAACTCAAAGCAAGCCAGAGTTGAGAAGAACATAGCAAGAGATTTAATATATAAGCTCACCCTAGTTGATCAATGGCTATGACCCTGAACCGCTTGGCAAGGGCTTCAAAATTTCTAAAGAAGAAACCTTGAGAAGCACCATATCCGTGAACCATAACAAGAGTAGGAGCATCATCATTGCTTTCAAACGAAACCGTGTTGATAAACCTATCCTCATTGCTTGCGGATCGAAACCACTTGACTTTGGACCCCGGCGGCCCAGATCCTATATTCACCCGCTCTTGAACATAAGGAGTCCTGCAAAATTCGAGCAATTTGCATCATTCCTCAAAATTCAACCTTTTAAAAACCGTCCAATTCAACAAAATTCATAAGAAGTATGAGAAGTTGGGCCACTTCAATTTCAAATTATGGTTCTTATGAATGAAATTTAGTAGCTCCGGAAAAATTAAAATTTCAAAACTGTCATAGTAACGGCAACAAAATTCCTGGTTTCCATTTCCGTACTTATTCTACCAATTAACAATTCTGCGACAAGATAGAGAAAGGTGATTACTTGACTAGAGAAAGGAGCCGCTTCTCGGCAGCAATGATTTGATCGGTGGAGGTGGGGATCCAACGGAGGACAGAGGGCCACAAGGATTTCGAGTTTAATTTTGGTGAAGTAGCAGCGGAAGCAGAAGCGGCGGCGGCGGCGGAGGATTTAAGATCGGTGGACCTGCTGATTTCCTCGGCCATTCTCAACGAAATTCGACGCAGGTTCATATGCTTTCGTGTTGTTAGCAATAACCGACACGATCTTATAATTTATATAGATGACGCTTTCTCAGCGCGCTCTTTTGACTACTATAGAACGGTTGCAACTTGCAAGAGCTATGCAGGCGACCAAAGGCCACGTGTGAAAATGTGAATCGCGCATTCCGTGGTGTGGCCATCACTCAAAATAAGACGTTGGCAATGACGTAGATCGAGAGATTCGAGAGGGAACCCGGTAGGACACAAAACAATTAGTGAATGAGAACCAACAACATCTACTAATGAGTAATAATTTTTTTTTTGGGGGCAAATATAACGAACTTCCAAATATCATAAGCAGTTCTTCTAGTGGTCGAATGAATCAACTATTTATTGGTTTTTAAAAAAGTGAAAAAATAAAAAAATTGGCTATTGGTTTAGTTGTATTGTTTGTTTGTTTTATAATATTAGAAAATTTTCTCTATTTAAATTCAAATCTCTCTTATCTGATTAATAGTCACACTTTCTAGTAATAATTTGTTTTAGTAAGTAGGGTTAAAAATGAAAATTTGAATAAATTGACATGAAGAACATTGTGGATCTCTTGAAAGATTGGACAAGGATTCCAAGTCCAAGCACCCAATTTCTTCGACCTCATTATATTTTCTTCTCTACATACAAAAAGGGATATAGCGTCCAAACATAAATGAGTATGAGCTGACCAAAAAGAAATACACATGCTTATGGGCCAAGCTACACGTCGTTGTCATGCTACGGTCAATAAGAACGTGTAAATTACTACATTTCTGTTTGAAGGAAGAATATTTATTTCCCTTCTGGTACCTTAATTTTTGCTTTCAATTCTTGGAAACCTCATTTGTTTAAAATCTAAATATATTATATATACAATCAAAATCGACTGATTTTATTGGTTGATAACTATTACAGATCTGGATTGAGTTTACAAATATGAACCAAATCGAGAGTCCTAGACAACGAAAATAAAATTATCTCATATCATTTATCAAGTTTGAATTTGCTAGTTGTTCTTGGAAATTAAATTTTAAATTTTGATAATTTGAAAATATGAAAATTTTAAAAAAATTTCAACAATTTCAATTCAATAATATTTCAAAATTTCAAAAAAAATTTTAAAATTTAGTTTAATTTCATGGGTTGTTCTAAGGGGACATATAGCTAATTAATTTAGAGTGGTGTTATTTCCACCCACGAGTCCTATTTTCTCACCCATTTTTTCAAAAATTTTTAATTAAAAGTTGATTCTCTTATAAAATTACTAAAATGGATACAATTGAAAAACAAAATAAATTAAATCTTAAAAAATAAAAAAACATAAGACTTCACAATGCCAAACCTGATGGTGGTATTGCAAATGGCTTAATTCCCATTTTGAAAACTGTGCTAGTAGAGCCTTGCACAATTTTGCTAAAATAATAATCGTCAATATTATTTTGAGTTTTTCTATCAAGCATAAATTTTACTTTGATTATGTAAATTTAGGTTTGTGGTTTATCTTATTTTTTCATAGATTTTATCTAGTCTTCAATTTATTTTCACTACTATATCTTAATAATTCTTAATTCAATTGAATTGCAGATCCCTCATCCGCACCACTGCCATCAAAACTCTCTTTCTATTCTTTTTTCCTTGGTTGGGGTTAAGATTTGAAGAAGATGATGGTAAACAAGAAAATAGAAATGGGCAGTTTTGAAATAAAAATGGGTAAAATAAGTAAATTTCAAATATAATTGTGAACGTAAAAAAAAGGTGAGTGGGAACATAAGATAAGAGATGGAAATAGAAACACTCTTAATTTAAATGCAAATCAAATTTTTTGGGTACTTCAATGCACATAATTTTAACTTATACAGCATAATAATAAATCACTCAATCGTCGTAGCATTGTTGTGGCACTTGAGTACTTAACGTTTACTACGTTGCCCTACATGGCTAATTTTGCCTGCTAATTCATGCTAATAAAGCGTAGTTGGAAAAATGGCCATTCATTGGATTTCTGGATTTATCTCAACTGTTTGTCGCACTAAACTCAAAATATTCAATGGAAGATAGAAAATTTGAAATATAACGGTACATACAGATAACCAGCAACTTAGAAGTTGTACAAACTGTTCGTGTATAGGCCAGCCAACAAATCCAGAAGAAAAATAAAACACACCCAATGATACAGACTATAATTTTAAACAAATTAATGTTAATTTAAATACTCATACAGAATGGACTAATGAAACGCAACTCATTTATTCTGAGGTAAAACTAACTGCTAATTCTATTCTCTGCCATTGGCTCATAACACTACCAATCCATCTGGTAGACCATTGATCACACCAAACAAGAATCTGTAGTACACTCCCAAAACATTAAAGTAGTTCTTGATTAATATCAGAAAACCACAAAACCACCCAACACACCTTTTAGTCAGCTCTCGACTGGCCCGCTCGAGAAGAGAGAATGATGCCAACAATGAGACCATACAGAGCAAGTGCTTCAGCAAAAATGAGGATGAGGATCATCCCAACAAAAAGCTTCGGCTGTTGGGCATTGGCTCTGCATAGTACAGAAATACATTCGGTAGTTACTTTATACCAAAATTCAACAAGACACCAACACTGGTAAATGCACAACTTTATTACATGCTAAATTAAGCAATTCCGGATAATCTTCATACTGACTGCCAAAGCATTCTCCAGTAAAAATTAGACAATTTAATAAAGGCAAGAACCACTGCAAGAGTACTGTTTACTTGTAAATTATGAAAACATAGTTCTGTGCTTTTTGCGCAGGAATACAGTTTAGATACATCCTAAAGCTAATTAGAAAATAAATCATGTGAATTCTTAAAATACAACCCGGTGTTTCTATTCACTATTAATCCCAAAATTTGAGCTCAAAAGAATCAAAAGCAATACAAACAAACAACATAAACTACACTCTACTGCAAGAACCCAAATAAAAAAATTTCAGGATGTAGTCAATATTAGAGCTTTTATAATTTATTTAGGAGAATAATTGCACGAAAAAGGTATATTTTCCAACTTTACACAGTGAACTATTAAAAATGCAAATCAAACAAAAACATCCTCAACCAATACCAAGACCGTCGAACCATTGAAAAACAGATCAAAGCAGTATTACATGGAGATTATATGCGCTAATGTAGTGAGCAAGCGAGATATACCTGACACCAGCATCACCGACAATGCCAATAGCCATACCAGCAGAGAGCCCAGCAAGGCCACAAGCGAGACCAGAGGACAGATGCGCGTATCCATCGAAGAGGTAATAGGATTTGGCCTTAGGGTTGATACCCGTACTAATGATGACGGCGATGATGAGGCCGTAGATACCCAACACTCCAGCCATAACCACCGGCACGATCGACTTCATCACCAGCTCCGGCCTCATCACTCCCATCGACGCCACTCCTACTCCGCTCTTAGCCGTTCCGTATGCAGCTCCCATACCTGTCAAAGAAAAACCGCGCACACGATCAAATCCCTACATCCACGTCAACATCAACCAAACCAAACCAAACCCTAGATCTGAACCAGAACATACAAGAGAAAACGAGAGCAGCAGCAGCGCCGAGGAACCCAAAGAACGGTGCCGTTTCATCGCCGCTGAACGTTGTAGACATTCTTCTCGATTTACGGCCAAGATGATCGGATCTGACTTCTGGGGATTCTCCTTTTTCTCTTCTCTTCACCAAGGGCCAACGCTATAGTTGCCTATGAATGCCTTTAAGCGTCTGTGTCTCGATCTCAGCCTCAAACAGGAAACTAGCGTTACTACGATTATACCCCGTTTTAAAAGGTGTCGGCGTTACGAACGGCTCCAGCTGCGTGTGTAAAAATTTTGGGCTACATCCAAAATTGAGCAATCTGTTAGCCCAGTAGCCGTAGCCCAACTTCTATTTCTAGTTTTTTACTTTTCTTATAAGTTATACGTCTTTTTTTCTTTTTCAAAGTACATTGACTAAAAAACCACAACCCAAAAATAATTTTTTTTAATTTAAAATTTTTGGTACCGAAATTTTAACTCGCGTCTCAACTTGGCATCCAAAATTAAATTAAATTATAAGCAAAACAAAACACGAGTCCAAGTTTGTGTCTCCAAAGTGGGAGAAAAAAAAAATAATATTTTTTAACCGCATGTCATAAAACTTAGCTTGCCATGAGCCTTCTTCAAGATTCACCATCTTAGTCTAAGGGGATGCGAATACTTAGTTGGGCACAGCCCATCCAATGGAAACACACACGCATGTTTGACGGGATGAATATATAAAAAATAAATGACTATCCAAAAAATCTTTTAACATTCTTTTTTCAAATTTTGAATTTTTCAAGATGCACATTTCAAATGAAATCATTAACCTGTTTAATTGTTTAAAACTAAGAAGGTTGTCGGATAAAACCATGCATATTATCCCTGAGGCATGAATAATACAACCTAGTATAGCATCCGTTCAGAAAAACCCCCAAAACATAGTCACCCATCAGCACTAGTTGTGACACCAGCAGAGGAGCAAATGAAGAGTTTTGAGTTAGGAAGTAACATTAAGCAATTGAGAATGAGATGGTACTTGCAGAAAATTTTAACTTCAACACAGCAAGCATATATGAATTTTAGCCACTTCTTCTGTTTACCAGAAGTTTCTGAGTTGCATAAAAGAAAAAAAGCAATGAATATGTTTTTCCAACAGTCAGACTCACTTAAGTAAAATATTGCAGTATAAGATTAACAGATGGTCACTAAATAGGTTATCTTTTTTGATAAGACACTAAATAGTTACCTTCAAATCATTTAGCATTGGCATTCAATAGAATGACAAATTTCAAATGCTAGGAAAAAAGAATGATACATGTAATATTATCCACCACTTAATAATCACTCAAATGGAATTGATATCAACTTTTGCCTAATAACTTAACTAGGTGACGCCATTCAAGAAAAAGCTCATGCCAATTGTCAAAGCAACATACACAAATATTATGAGTTGAAATCCTAATTCAAGAGAAACTACATCTGAATGTCCTGGAAAAAAAAAACACCTAATGTTAAATAAGCATGTCTATTGGACTATTCCAACTCCAATCCTGATCATTTGCCAACAACTAGGCATATTAAAAGTAAATCAGGCAACGGATTGGTCAGAGAAGTCTACCAATTGCATTTTTATACCAAAACTGATTAGAATATTAAAAAATGAAGATATAGAGGACATACCTCTCTTCCTCGGAACAGCCAAAAATACTTTCCCAGCCTAGCAACAACCAAAAAGAGGTGTAATCAGCAACTTAAAACAATAGAATGGATGAAACAGAAGGGATGTTCAATTAGCTTCTGATCGTGAGATGTTCATGCATGCAATAGATGAAACCCGGCATTTCATTGTGCAATCCCAACCATAATTGAAGCTAAAACTGATAAATCATCTGCTATATGTACTTTTGGATGTAGAAAATGAACATCTATCTTAAAATACCTCCACTTGTTTTCTAGAATTCAATGTAATACATCAATCATATAGATGGTTTAAATTAATTACTTGGAAGCTGAAATAAGGCTGAAATTAGAAGAGTATACATGCATGCAGAGAAAAACCTCCCCACCCAAGGAATACAGTCAATGAGAACAATATTCGGAAAGCAGAAATTGGAGCCCTCAAAGGCTGCTAATAATGCAAGATGTAACTCCTTTGCTCAATTCTTGGGGAACAAAGTGATTGATGTTAAACTAAAAAAGTAATTGTAACACATCAAAGTACTTTAGCCACCATGGAAAATTGTTCTGTATTCTAGTTGTCACTAACACAATCCTAAGCTGTACACATTGAAAACAATGATAGAAAGTCAAGAATAATTAGTGTCTCCTCATTGAGGATCCCTGAATAAAAATTAGGGTCTTAAGTCTCAACTTTCCAGCCTTAAAAATACGACCATGATGGATGACAAGCCAATTTCCAAGAGCAACCTGCTATAATCTCCATACCATGTTGATGCCTGTAAGTGAAATGAACAAAGCAACTTTAATTCGTTTGATTCCCGTTTGCATCCAAAAATGGTTATTCCTGTCACTTGGTCAATTCTAATTGCATTTCAAGATGCCCACCAAATATGAATCGACGAGCAACAAACCATGCCCTTTCTTCCATTGCACCTTCTAAATCATCAAAAGCTTATTGGCAGTTTGAAGAGACTGATTTGATGCTATCTGTGCCCCCATGCCCTTATGCTGTGAATTCATCCAGGAACAACAGACGGACTTCTGCATGTATTGTACAGAAGTGCAAAAAAAGCACAGGTAAAACAACCCACAGGATCATCAAGATTTCACAACAGGCTTCACTGCTATGTGCCTCTCAATCAATTTATCCACAAAAGCACGAATCTGCATATTTAAGGCATTGAAGAGAAACTCGGTAAGAAGAAATTAATGTCAGACATTACAAGACCTTGAATAGATAATAACAGCTATATTACTTATATAATAAACCTCTGTTCATTTGTCAGGAAATGATGTATAGTAAAGAATATTTCAGGATAACTTGTCAAAGCTTTCAATGAAAAGTTTAAGGTTCCGCCCATTTAGAATACCTTGTTCCTGCGCTTGATATCAAGAAACTTAGAAACAGCCATGGCTTTCTCTGTGTCTGTGGCCCGCTCCATGACCTGAAAATTAAAATTCCCATAAAAATTTAAGACTATAAAGAGAAAGGAGAGTAGTTGCAAATGCCAGTTCAACAAAACGCAACAAGTGTTATCTGCAAGCATGATTAATACGACAAGAAGGAGAAGTGATGGAAAATAACTAACCTTGGTAGCACTTTTCTTCATGATTGACTTGTATCCCTCTCTATCTATCTTTTTAGCTTTATAAAAGGGCATAAGCAATGATGCAACATAATCAACAACGGCCTGTTTAATATGGCCTGCTCCTCGATGATGATTTCTTAATGACTCCTTGTTTACAGTAACTTGTGAAACAGAGCTCTCATTTATTAGTCCTTCATGCTTCCAGCTGAGTTTCTTTGAAGTCGTATTTGAATCTTCCTCATCGTTTATATACGGAGCTGGATGGAAGAAATCAGGGTCAGCTGCAGCTGCTTGAGATTGCCACATATCAATGGCATGATAGTCCTTTATCCCGACACTACCAGCTGTATCAACCCATGCTTTTGTATAGATACTGCTATCAACAGCAGCACTCTCTCCTGAGTGCTCTCTGAAATTCAATTGACTAGCAATCTCATTTGGATGGCTACGCTGTGAAAGGTTATCAACTGACATTCTAGAACTATCAAGATTGACACAGGCAGCAGAGAAATCAACAGACCAGTCCCTTACTTTGCAGTTCCTTGAGTCTATTTCGGATATACAGTCTTGTCTACCCAAAACACCACCAGACCACTTCCTCCTAAAATCAAACTCTTCCATTTGAGCGTACTGCTCCCGTCGAGCAAATTTATGAAATGAGGGAATCTTAGGAAGCTGAAGCAACGTACTGCTCTTGGCTTCTGAACATGCATATGCCTACAATGTACAACGATAACTGAATTCATGTGGAACAAAAACACACACACCAGAGGGGGGCAGGGGGAGAGTGAGAAAGAGAAGCAGTATACATTGAGAAGAGTGCCAAGAGAAACAAACCTTAGCAGCTGCAAGTGCTGCTGCACGTGCTGCTTCTGCAGCAGCAATGGCAGCTCGTTCTTCTTCAGTCATAGTAAAGTCCTTCTCTAGCTCAGTATCTGGTCGGCCTGTTGAACCTCGAAACCTTGATGAATTGATCTCCGATTTTGAAGAGTTTGCTGTTTCATGTTTAACGGCTTTGCCGTTCATTTTCTTCACATTTGCATCTGATGGCAATCCAGTAGATGCAGAATCCTGTAAGTTACCTTTGTGCTCCAAAGAACCATGATATGTGTGTAGAGGCGGCTTGCCAGAAGATGAATCTCTAAGTGGGTTTCTCTTCGATGAATCTACAGCTGTTGCTTGCCTTGAAAACTTTAATCCACCATTAGAAGCTTTTTCCTTGCGGAAGACTTCAAGCCACACACTAACCAGCTGACTTGCTATTGCACGTATATCACGGCTAGTATGTACACAAACTTTTTCTTTCACAGTTTTCCCTACGCCTAAACCAACAAACAGAAAGATTAATTTTAATGAGAATTATTAAACTTATTTCCGAAAAGAATGATAACCATTTCAAACATCACACTCATCAACAAGAAACAAGTTACCTAACATAGTTTATAAACTATATGTGATGATTATTTGAATGTGTATTGTATACAGACATGGATTATACATATACAATTGAAACTTGCAAGAAACATGACTCTCTTATCTAATCAAACTTCATGAACACTATACACTGCAATTCTACACATACTAATGCAGCATGCCTCAGTAGAAAAGTGTAAGTACAGATTATTCAAAAAATCCAATTGAAACAGCCTACAACCACACAGTTCAAATGCATAAATCATATTTAATTATTATTTTCAGTACACACGTCTGCACGCACACATGTGCACTGTGCACATAACCATTCATGCACAGGCAATACACTTGATTTGAATCCAGAAACAGGAGTAGCCAATACCAGACAAGCGCACAGCCAGCAGGTCTGTTGAAACAAGCACAAGGAGCCGAACACAATGCCGCAAGAGTTGAGTCCCGGCCTTCCCCATTGAGTCCTGTTATAATTTCAAAATATATACCGTCAGAAAATTTGTCTAAAAAACAAACATCAGATCCTGTAAACAGCCTAGACCATATACACGAAAGTATTTCAAATTCATATTGATTGAATGATAGATCATGCGGAATGAATGCAAAAATACCAGTATCCATGAGTTGAGTGTGGTCAGCCCTTCTTTGGTGCCAGCAAAGGACTTCAAGGTTTCAACAGGAAGATTCAATAACTCTTTGGCCAGATGCAACCGTCCTTTAGTGGTTTTTGCATTAAAGAACATGTCCTGAAGTAGGGCTTCTCTGTTCTTGTAAAGGACATTGGAAAGTTCAACTGCATCAAGTCTCCTTGTTATTTCCCAAACTTCATCCCTTTCAGAGTCTGATTGTCTCTGTACAGCCTCCATTTCCTCTACTTCTGCTGTGTAATCATTTCCAGTAGTCAGTATGTCAATTATACGCACTGCCTCCCGAAGCCCACTCATCATTGCACCACCAACAGTGTCGGGATGCTCCTTGCAGGTAGCTTCACCAGCGAAAAATAGGCAGTTTTCAACAGGTCTCCCTAGTATATCATAGTCTTCTCCAGAAGCTCCGACAGCGACATAAGAGTAGGCACCATAGCTGAAAGGATCCCTACCCCAATCCGTCACAACTGATGCAACTGGATCAGGTACTGAATCCTCTCCAAACAATTTGCGAAGAACCACTAACGCACAGTCTACATGATCAGAAGAGCTCATCTTTTGCCCATCTATGGCTGCCTTACCAACCACTAAAGCTATAAGAACAGGAGCCCCAACAGTTTTCCTGACATTCCAGAACATAAAGCACTGACCCCTCAGGTCTGTTTCTTCAGCAGTTGCTCCAAAGTAATCCACATTGTCATCCCAAAAGACATTCGGAAACTCCAAAACTACTTTATTAAGAACTCCAAATCCAAGCTGCAGGATAGAAGAATGTTTCCAAGGAGGTAATGGTGGAGAAAAATTTATGGTTTCTGCTTTTAAGCACCCAAGGGGCACTGTAATCAAGACAGCATCTCCTAAAAAATCACTGCCATTTGATGTGGAAACTTTGACTTTGTTACACTGGTTAGTATTCATTCCAGCATCCTTGGTACCATATGAAATATCAGTGACTACATGATTCAAGTGAATGCGAAGTCCTTCTCCAAGAGACTCGACAACAGTGCTGTAACCTCCTTTAATCATACAATGAGCTCCTCCAAAGCCACCATAAACATCATCTTGGTTCCAGTGGGGGAGAGATACTTCCTTAAGCAAAGCAGCACAACCATATTCCAAGTTAGCAAAATGCCAATCCATAACCCTCCTCTCAAGAGGACTCAAAAGCTGTTGCTTATAATAATTTTTCTCAGCAACTCTACCATTAATACTTGTTTTGGCATCACAGAAACCATCCATTGAGCCATGCAGTTCTTTTTCTTCAAAATTAGTCCTTGATCGTACCGTACGACGCCTCTTTAAGGCGTATTCTAAACCTTCCTCGAGAGACATTCTCGTTGCATGTTCCCCCTTCTGTGCAACAAGCAATACCACATCGTCAAGAAGGCTGTTGAACTCTGCTTCCAATGCTTCATCCAGATCTGCGGGAACTTTTTGACCTGTTGCAATGTCATAAAGAGGGCAATCACTGTTTAATACAGTCAACTCAAGGCCCAACTGAGCACAAACCAATGAGGAGGGATCCGGTCTTCTTTCAGTTGCCCAATCAGCCTCGACACCAGTTATAATGCTAGCACCAAGATCCACTGGAACTGATAGAGATGACCGGTCTGTATAAACACGACCCCCTATTCTACTCCTAGCTTCCAGTATAGTGACTGAAAAACCCTGACGTTGCAAGTGGCGTGCAGCAGTCAAGCCAGCAGGACCAGCACCTATGACAATGATTTCCTTTCTGACTTCTGGACCACATTGCAGATTATTATTCCGCACTGCATGATCATGTGATGCAGATTGAATACCATATGGTTCAATCTTTATCTCTGGAGTTGCAGCAGGGACGGCTCCACAATCCAATGTCTCACCAGATGGATCACTACTTGAAACATCCATATTGTCCAATCTATTTTGAAACCTTGCATCACCACTACTGTTTTCCAGGTAATCAGCCTGACATTCTTCATGATTTGTGGCATTGAATATTTCCAATGTCATTTCAGTAACAAGCCCATCGTCTTTTGTGGCTCCATGTGTCAAGTTTTCATCATTCAATATAACACCACTCTTTGCGTCAATCAAAGTTTTAGAACTCTTAACCTGGCCAATGATAAAGGAAACTCCATCCTCTGAATCAGCAACTGAAACCCCAGAGATTTCCTCGAAATTTTTTTCTCTAAGAATTTTATAGTCATGCTTAGAACCAGGTTCTGCTTTATCCTTCTCAGAAGCAATTCCAACATTTATATAACCCTGTCAAAATTGGGTTACATTTAAAAATTTAAAATGAGGAAAGCTATTAATATCCTCCCTTAGGAAACTCAAGAACAATAATTACTGAGAAAGGAGTAATCTAGGCAAGAAACAAGGGCACACTAGAACAAATACAAAAATAAAATGATTACTTTACAAACTTACACTGAGATCAAGAAATGCGTAAATATCCCTAATAAGGGAAGCACGAGGTGGTTCATCTGTGTGAGGAGTATCTGTTACCCCACAGTCAGTGAGAGGCAAAATTCGACTAACATCTTTACTCCACAGAGCTAGGATCTGATTCCTGTATTGCACCAAGCAATGAAATATTACTGAACAACGTAGAGTTTATAAAGGAAGACAATAAAACCACAGAAAATACATATGGGATCTTCAGAAGGAATTTCATGAGTTTTTCATTCCAATAGAACAAAAGACCAGAGCTCCTAAAATTGGAAAAAACTACTTAAAGAAGGAACAAAATCTAAAACAACTGCAAATAATGCAAAAACAAATTCACCTTCATACTATCACCTTAACACAACACTGCATTATTTTACAGGTGGGTTTCAGAATTAATAACTAACCTGCATTCCAAATAGTCTTGAAGCCCACCTCTGCGCTTCAAGATCTCCTTGAATTTGATCTTCTCAACAGGACCAACCGCATGAGCTTTAAGCCCAGCAGACACTGCTGCAGCCCCACCACTTTCAGCTTCTGTACCAATACTTGAAGAGGAATCAAACTTCACTCTTGTTCTAAATGAATTGTCACCATCCACAAGACGCTGACTTTCAAGAAAACCTTGATCACTTATCAGAATATCCCAATCAGCATCGCCCTCATAAGCCATGTCTCCATGCCTACGCTTTCTAGCAATGCGCACCACACGCTGGGCAGCTGATAGCTTAGTGTCTTTGTTTTCAACATCAGGTAGAGATACAGTGTCTTCTGGGCAACTCTCATTTTCATCTGGAGTTATAAACAAACGGGGAGAGGCTCCATCGGCCTCATGATTAGTGATAAGACGATCATGATTTGGAACAATTCTCTCTTTGGATGCTTTATCAGAAGATAGACCATTGCAATTACTGCGATTTTCTTCCATCTTCAATGTGTCAGGCTCATCCTCTACCTTCACACGGCATGCCAAGGAGTTCTGTGGTAGATGCAATGAGGACACCACCAAATTTCTTTCCTTGGACATATTTTCACATGATTTGTTCAGCAGATCATCATTATAATAAGGCAACCGAATTTCACAGTCTGCAGCTGTTGTGTATCTAGCTAAAACATCCTTGGACTGAATGGAAAAGGCATCAGTAAATTCTCCTTTGGAGTCACCATCACCAACCCCATGCATATCCTCTATCTCTTTGGGATAAGGAATAGAATTAGGCTTTTCTACTACATAATCTGTTAGTGTGCTTGAGTCTACCATACAACAGTGCTTCAATCCATCCACAAAAGTTCGAGTTTGCGACAAATGCCTGATATCTCCATCATTAACGTGATTTAAGCTACATGGTTCCTCTTGACCATTTGAACCCGAAGGATCCACTATGGCTTCATTTTTAATCACTTTGGAATCAAATCCTGAAGGTAAGGCGCTAGGAGCTTGATCTTCTGAAACAACTCTGTAAGGCCTATTTTGCTTTGTATCACTGATTCTCATCATCTCGTCTGAAACATCTGGAACAGAAGGAAGTCCTCGAAATGTCTCTTGATTCTCTCTGTTGCAACTAGAAGCTTGACAAAATCTATCATCAAAACTTTGATTTTCCTCTGCCTTGCACTGATCAGAGGCTGAATCCATCGGAATTAAACCAGAAACAAATAGCAAACTACCTTCAGATTTTTTATTTTCATGGGCCAGTTTTGAGGCAGAAGTACATATATGTCTATGCACAGCCACAGGCGTAGTATTTCCTGCAACACCTTCCGAACTAAGGTTCAACCCATCCTCTTTAAGACTCGAAGAGTTGTGAGACTTCTTAATCGAACCAGACTGTGCCTTCCGGAAAAATTCTGATAATGAATCTTCTGAATGATGATCCAAAGAGCTATTAGAACCTTCCCCAGATCCCAGAAACCCTGAAATTTTGGATCTCTTTGCCTTTCCCTTAAGCTTGTCTTCTACCTCTATATCCATCGTCAAATCAGATTCAGCATCGCCCATGACTGGAACTTTATCTATTATCCTTGACAATGACTTTGCATCCGACCCCCCATCCTCCACAGGCTCATTAAAGGACCGATCCGAAGATTGTACAACATCCAAAGCAGAACTCCTTCCCCTCGTAGTTCCAGTCCCAGAATCTTTCTTAGGACCCTTCAACTTTTTCCTCAAACTTGCCAAGGTATCATCCAGCCCCCCCAAATCCTCTCCTTCAACCTCAACCTTCTTTCCCCTTTCCCTGCCACTATCAAGCTTAACCTTCTTAGGGTTTCGCTGCCTCTTCAACTTCAACAGTGACCCAATTGGCTCATCATCATTTGAATCAAGATTAACCTCGATTGACTTTGATCTTTTCTTAAATCCAGACTTTTTCTCCTCTCCGTCCATTTTGTTAACCGTAGCTCTTAGGAAATTACACCCTTTCGTAACCCTAGCCCTGCTTCAGTGCCCAAATCAGGAAAACCAATCATCACCTCCCACTTCTCTATTATCAACAAATTAAAGCTCATGTTTCGCATGCACCTCGTTCTTAACCAATTCAGCTACAAACGCGAAAATTTGAAGCCACCCGTAGAATTCCCATCTCAATACCCATCAAAACGAAGATATTCACAAATACGATATCAAATCCTGGTCAAGTTTCTGTCTATGAGTAAGCTGTTGTGCACGTTCGGTCAACGGCCTTTCTCTACTTCAATCGGGAAAATCTAATATTGGAAAAATAAAAGGAAAACAATGGAATTAAAGACAAATTCTGCCTAGGGTTTTTAAAAGAGCAACTAATCCCTAATGAGAGGAAGGAATATGGAGGATTGGGATGTCAGACCTGCGCTCGTTGAAGCTCCAACACGGTGCCGTCAATGGATTTGTCGAGCGGAGTGAGCTGCGTACGTTACCGTTCCGTTGTGGAATTGCTAAGGACTGCTCTATAAAGTGCGCCGCGGGGAGAAATCAAATATGGCGAAATAAAAAGAAAAATAGAAAAGAAAGGGAAACCGAAACGTAATGACGAGGGCTTTTTTCGCCCGACACGATTCGTGTGTGTGGGGAGTGAGAGACGAAACTTTTGGGAATCAGTACAGACCACGGAGAGATCGCATTTGGAACCACTTGAATTTTGTTTTGGGTGAGAGAACCACTAAATTCTAATTTATTATGCGAGTTCTATTCCCACCAAATTTGTTTTCTTTCCACTCACCCCAATTAAGCTTTTATCATTTGCTGATTTTTTTGTTCCATCTTCTGATTATGGGTAAAACTATGTTGGTTGGACTTCCATTAAGAGTGGCTAATAAATTAGCATTATTTTTATAAATTTTTTATAAACAGCTAACATTATTTACAAATGATAACAACTTTTCGTACGAATAATAAAATCTTTCACTTAAACGATACAAAATTTTTGCGAAAACGATAGAAACCTTTTTGGAACCCTAGGTTAAAAAGTTATAAATAACTTATAAACAATTAATATTAAAATATGTGTTTAGATAACTTTTGTTGTCACCACCATCATCCATATAATATTTGAAATTTTTTCAAACAAATTGAATTGAAAACGAACAAAACATCTTACAAGCAATAGAAACCTTTCCTTAGTACTTAGGTCAATAAGTTAGGGATAACTTATAAATAATAATGTTTTGATTTTTTTACAAATATTGGGAAGGAAGAATATATGAAATCTTTCACAAATGGTAAGAACCTATCACTAACACTAGGTCAATAATTTAGGAATAGCCTATAAATTATTAAAAGATTTTATTCACTAAAATATGCCTAAAAAAAACTTATCTTCTTTTACTTTGCTCCATTTAAGTAAAACTTTTTGCACTTTGCCCTTCAAATCCCATAAACTAAGTTTTGTCAATTTTATTTATTAGTCTAATTTTCATCTTAATTTTCGTCTGACTTTTAACATATTAAACCTGCATCAAATTTAGTAATTTTATATTCGTTTTGAAATTATGCATATTCTTTTTACAACTATATAAATATCACTTTAAATGGAGTTATAAAACTCCATATAATGGATGGAAGTGATGGAACTTGGTTTATGATAGTAATTTGTAAAGTTTTTGTATAAAGTATACATATTTAACTTTAAGTAGTAAAGTAAGAAAAATTTGTTTCAATGGGTATTTTTTGCAAATAAGTCTTATTAAAATTCTATTTATGGGTTTGAACCACTTAGACAAGTAGACAACGGCATGACCAACAATGTTTGAATTTTTGTTTTTTTTGAAAAGATTGAAGCATGTCTCAACATTTTGCTAGTGCTATGTCAATAAATTAAACTTATAAATGATTAAAATTTTATTTCTGGGCTTGAACCACTTCTCAAATTGGCTAGTAAATGAGAATGACAATGTTAAAAATTAAAATTGGCTAGTAAATGAGACTTTTTTTTGTATTATTTTTTTCGTGAAAACCAAGAAAATTTTCAAATTTGAATCATCATTCTCAAATAAAAAGTTATATATATACATATATATATATTTCCTCTTTTCTCCTTTTATCCTTTGTGATAAAAAATTATACAATATGGTTCATCCCTTAAAAAAAGAAAAGAAAAAAAGAGTTAATAGTACATTCGTACACCTAATTTATGGGCTCTTTATTTACCAAATTAAAATTTATGGGCTCTTCAAAGTTCAAAAAGGCCCTTATTTTGTTGACTTATTATTTTTTCAACCCCGGGTCGTGTACTCGTCGTGTGCTGCTATGCTATATACTTGTACTTCCCGATAACGCTTCAACGACGCCGTTACCTTTTAAGCTCGTTCTCATTGCTCACTTGGACAAGCAATGAACAAGCAGAGACGGCCACCGGACCCAGTGGCTGTGCTGAGAGGCCACCGTGCCTCCGTCACAGACCTTTGTTTTCACCCTTCACAACCCCTCATATTCACTGGGTACGATTTCAATACTCATATAGCCTACCCTGTTTAATGTCCCTCTTAATATTACCAATATGATCGAATTTGATGCCCTTTTCGCTTCAGTTCTGCTGACGGTGAGTTGCGGATTTGGGACACTCTCCAGCATCGGACAATATTCTCAGCTGGGTACTCCATAATAAGAATTTTTTTTTTCTTTTACATATTTATTAATAGGATTATGAAGTTGGATTTTGAAAAGAAAAAATGAAAATTGATTTGCAGGGTGCATAGTGCAGCACATGGGATTGTTTCTGTTGCTTGTAGTTCTTCAATTGGACCCAACAAAGTTCTCAGGTGCTTTTTCTTGATTTCCATTTGTATTCGTTTATTGGGTTTCGTTTTTGAGCCGAAATGGAACATGAAAATGTTGGTGTAGCCAGGGAAGAGATGGAACGGTTAAGTGTTGGAATATTGAAGATGGAGGCCTATCCAGGTTCTCAGCTAATTCTCATGACTCTAGTCTATAACTATTAGATGTTGTTGTCTACTGCGTATTGTTTATTTTTCGATTTTGGCATGTGTCTCATCAATCTTGAACCTTCATATCACCTTGGCAGGAGTCCCTCTGTTACAATCAAGACAAACTCTTACCACTTTTGTAAGCTCTCCTTGGTGAAGAGGTCTCATTTGTGTTCTACGCGAGTTGACGGGCCTAAGCATCATGGCGAAGATGAGAGAAGGGTTAGGGAGGCTACTGATGCAGATATTCTGGATGATTGCAGAGAAAAGGTTCAAGGATTGCCCGAGCAATCTGGCACCCTTGAAGGTTTGTTGAAGTTTATGGTCTGATCAGCAAAGTTGTATATGCACTCTAGCTATTTTCTTCTAGTAGACAAGGGCTTAGACTTAGATTTATCTATTAGTATTAGAGTTTATATTTTAGTGTGTTTTTGTGTTTATTGCTCTAAGATAATTTAAAAACTAGAATAATGATAGGCAAAATTTTTGAAACAGAAAACACTCAAGTTGATGGATCTAACTATGTCGCCGTAGCAGGGGAACAGCCTTCCGAGGTTTGTATGCAACCTTGATTATGTTTACTTTTGTTTTCATGTTTTAGGCCACATTGCTCATTATCTTCATGTGGCTGATGTGTAAAGGTTGAGATTTGGGATCTTAATACTGCAGAAAGGTTTGCACGACTACCTCAAAGCTGCACTGGTGGCTCCTCAGGTATTTCTACCAAGGAAAGAGGTCAATTCCTAATACTTCAGTTACAACCTACGTTGTTTGGACTATCACTGTTCTGTCCATTCTTTCCTGTCATTTTCATCTATTTGACATATAGCCGTTGTTTCTTGGCAGGAATGTGCATGGCAGTTCAAACATTCTCACCATCTGAATCACAGGGGTTCTTAAATGTCTTGGCTGGGTATATTCTTCTTTTCTCATCTTCTTTGTTTTATGAAACTCAGCACCTTACCAATTTATCATCTCTATGACTGCACTGGAGGTATTGCTATAGTTTGCAAAGTTTTATTAGTATATATTAGAAAAAACACTGGTAATAATTGATATATTGGGTTGATCATTTCTCTGTCTATCTTTGTATGTGTGCGTGTGTATTACTGATCATATTCATGTCTCAAAGTTTGTGATTGTGCACTACCCATATGCAAAAATGTTATAATCATTAAAGCAGCATTGGGTTTTGGGAACTGAAATTTGTAGCCAAAATTTGTGAATTTTTGTCAGTTTGATTCGTGTAATGTGATTGTGCTTTTCTACATAGTGCAGTTATGAGGATGGTTCCATGCTTTGGTGGGATATTAGAAATCCAGGAGTTCCAATGACCTCTGTCAAGTTTCATTCAGAGCCAGGTGTGGGACCCTGAATCCAAAGAACCCCCATGTACTTTCCTTTTCTTCTCAGTATCATTTGAAACAAGGCATATTCATCATGTATCTTTCTGCAGTTCTAAGCCTATGCATTGATGGGTCATGCAATGGTGGTATCTCAGGAGCTGCAGATGAAAAAATTGTGCTGTATAGTTTGGATCATTCCATGGTAACTCACTTATCTTTGTAAGTTTGTACTACTAGACTTGTTACATCACCCTGCCTCTATGAAGTGGTTGGAAGATGTTTAAGCTGAACTAACATATAGGTTAAAACGTTACACTTTCATAGGCAAATCTTTAACCTGGCCTGTATGCAAATCTTTAAGTTGAACTAACATAAGAATGTGAATGTTCATATCATTGAAGGGTTTTTCCTTCATTTAATGGCTATTATTACAAAAATGAATTGCAATTAATATGTAAGCTGAAAGCCAACCAAGTCTATTTGGGATGATTCCTGGGCAGATCATGCAAAGGGTGGCATCACCAATCAAATAGTCTTCACTTATATGTTGCCTTTATATTTTGAATCAAAACAAGGAAATCATACTCCCTCCCTCTCTCTCTCTCTCTCTCTCTCTCTCTCTCTCACACACACACACACAGAGGCTATATGTATAATGTATACCCATTACCCACGATTTTCTTTTTGCTGTTTCTGCCTAGGGTACATGTGTGATAAGGAAAGAAATTATTTTGGAACGACCTGGAGTATCAGGCACCTCCATTCGACCTGATGGCAAAATTTTTGCAACAGCTGGCTGGGACCACAGGTTGAGAACATACCTTAAGTTTAGATCTAAATGATATGTTGTACTTTATTGCAATTATTAGTATTAATTTACAAGGACATATGCATATCATCCAGTTTCATATACTGCAGGGAAAAAAAACAAAATCAGAAACTCTCTTAATTTTTTGCAAACACAGGCCTAGCTGTGATTCTTTACGAGTCACCTTGTAGAAAAATCATATTTAATCTCCCATGATCTGCATTCTCATGTCTTTTGTTTTTTTCTTTTTCCTCTTTGATGGCAGAGTGAGGGTATATAACTATCGTAAAGGAAATGCTTTGGCAATTTTGAAGTATCACCACGCAACGGTATAGTGTTACTATTGGCAGAAGATATAAAACCAAAGATTCTCATTTTGGGCATTTTTGCGTTCATTTATCCAATTTGAGTTATAAGATATTATTATTATTATTATTTTAAAGTTCAGTGGTTACAGAACCTATTTGGTCACTTCTTTTGTTTTCCTCCAAAAAACTGGATTCCATTTTATATGACTCTGGTGTCTAATTGGGGCTTCATCATCTTTCTAAGGCCTGCTTTTGTGTAGGATAGATGCTTTATTTGGTTTTAATGCTTTACACACTATGGAGGGCCTGATTATTTGCATTTTATTGCAGTGTAATGCTGTCTCTTATTCAGAAGATTGTAAGCTAATGGCCTCCGCATCCGAAGACACAACGGTGGGACTTTGGGAACTCTATCCTCCTCGAGCTTGATTATATGATCCTTAGCATACTGGCTTCCTAGGGTCAACATAACTTTGTGTTTCCTTGTACTGTATTAGAAGAGCAACAAGAATCAGTATAGTTTAAACTATAAAGCTTTGAGAAAAATTTGAAAGGGAAAAAAAAAGTAGAGGAAATAAAAACCTCTGTTAGAGCCTATATAAGCTCAACGCTAAGGATCGACCATGGCCTCCCCGCCTCTCGTTTTCGTGACGAAGCATGTTCTATTCAATGAAAGTGGGCTCGCTTGTCCACCCTACTGCATATGACCCAAGTATTCATGTGTGTTTGGTTTAAATTTTGAGGGTCTGGGAGGGGGAGAGGGGGAAAATGAAACTCTTGCTTCATCTTGGATTTTATTTTCCCAAAATTAATTCTGCTATTATTTTGAAATGTTATCTCTATTATCATTCTTTAAATAAATGATAGATGACGTATAATTGGCAAACTGACATTTTTCATTTTCAATTCATACATAACCCAAACATGAGCAGTAAAAAAGGGTAATTCATGATTTACTTTCTCAGGATTACCAAACACAAGAAATAAAATTTCACATTTCCTTTCTCTCAAAATATGCAAAATAATTTATTTCTCAGGAAATTAATTCTGTCAACCAAACAGGCCTGAGAGTAAAATAGTTCAGCCGAAAAAGAATGAAGAAGAAAGTTATTAACGTAAAAAAGAAACCTTGCTAGCCCATCAAAACCAATAACTGGGTTTGGGCTTGGGCTTATATTGAGTTGAAAAACTGACTGAGCCTTGGGCCCAACTGGTTATCCTGCTTTCCTTTTCCTCTTTTTTATCAAATTGCCTGATTTTTCTTCGTACATTTTCAAGGTTAGAGGAACATATGTAACAAAAAATAAAATAGATTAGAGGAGCATCAAACATATTCATTTTTTCAACTACTTATATTGCGATTTACAAGTTACCTGAAAATGAGATGTAACGCCAGCAATAATGCTAGTGTTTTTATTTTTTAATTAGAAGAGTTATTCAAATTTGATATTTTCAAACGTTGTAATTATTTGAAAATGTATTATTTTAATTATCTTATTTTTAATTTTTTTTGTCACTTAGCCCAAACTCAAGAGTCAAGACAAAAAAAAAAGGTTGAAAATTTGGACCAGTGATTGTGTACGTGTGTAATTGAAGGTTGCACATCAGTGCCAAACCCGCTTTCAGGCCCACTTCTGTAGATTCAGTCCATCGCTTTCAGATCCAGTGCCAAATTCTGATACAGGGACAGGGTCATCTCTCTCTGCAAGCCAGTGATGGTGAGTGATGGCCATGGTAGGGAGATTATTGCTTCAAAGTTATTAATTTGTTTAAAAAATTAATTAAAGAGCCACCATTCTTGATTATTGGTGGACCAACATCATCAGTCTTCAAATATTTTTAAATATTGTTTAATCACAAATAGCAGCCATGGAAGAAGTTGCACGTAGTTTATGAATTTCACAACTCTTTTAACTTTTCCGTCTTCATAATTATACAATGAGAAAGAGACATTACACCTGTTATATGAAATTTTCACTCGCAATTATATGAGTCGTCCTTTGAAATTAGATGGGGTCATAAATGGTAAAATCATAATCTGAACCATGTGGTTTTCTTAAAATGAACAAGGAATGCTTAGGTTTTTCCATAAGGCAAACAAATAAATCATGGACCAGTTTAATGTTGTACCCCAGGGGGTCCCACTGATAAAGAATGTGTCTGTGTAGCTGGTTTTGTTGCTTCGTAAGTTGTAACACCGTGTAAAACTGTAGATGAACGGGTGGTTCATTTGCCTAAAAAAACGAGCCCCATTTTCTTTCGGTTGGGATGTGAATTGCATAATTTGCATTGATGTGAATTGGGTGATAGAGTGGTCATTCTCCTACCCATGTGCTCTTCTATATCCTTCGATCTCAAACCTTTCAGATCTATATATGATTGACATCCGACTTTGTCTTCATAATCATGGGCCAGAGGAACAAAATTTAATTCAAAACCCTTCCATTATGAAGAAGTTCATTTTCAATTACTTTCCTTCTGTTCGCTAACAGCCTAACAAGTTGTTCAGAATTAAGATCATTAATTTGGAGAACTGTATTTTTGGTATAAATATAATATAATATTTAACCACATCTAATGATAGAAAATCTATACCCTAATAGTAAAAAGATGAATTCGTCAAATATTCAAAAGTTAAAAAAATACGTAGTTATCTTACATGCAGTATATGACATAAATTTTGGAGATGTACGGGTGCTAGAAAGTACATGTTGATTTAGTTAGGAAGACATCATGGATTAATTAGGCTAAAGCAATAGTGAGGGTATTTACTTGCGTGCATTGTAAGGGTATTGATTATGATAATGTAAGAGTTGGACTCTTCTCTCTTAAACCCACCACTATTGAAAAAAAACAAGGGGATTGCTTCTGGATCGTTCCCGAACATATGAATTCAGAGTCATACAAGGTCTTTAATGGCAACCCCTTTCAGCAACGAAACTCCAAAAGAACAAGTCATGGACTTGAGTCTTGAAATGCAGAACAATTCAAACCAGATACGCCAGGGAGAAAACAGATAGCGCAAAGGAAAAGACGTTTGGAACCTGTTTTCCTTTCTGAATTAATTAATAATTATCTGAATTACTTTATCAAGTTGAACCTTGTTGCTTTGCTTGTGTGGAAATATTGCGCCAACTCTTCTAGTTAATCCCAAAAGGCTAAAAAATACCAGTCATATTCTGAAGCACCAATCTTCAAAGCGAAAGCAAAGTGGACCAAACAAGAGGAAAAAAAAAACATAAAGATGCTGACTCCATTTGTGTATTATATATGGACATCACATAACATCAAAATGTATAATATATTATATGTTTGTGAAAATGATGCAGCTGAGCTGTGAGAGGATTGGAATATGTCTATAGGATAAGGTTCAGTATAAATTAAAAGAAAAAAAAAAAGGCTTATCACATCCGTATTTGAAATTAAGCATAAAATAATTTTAAAAACTGTTTTCTGGCACTATAGTTTAGTCCAAAATATGCTTGGCTGCTGCTCATATAACAGAATGGTTGAATGCTTCTGGTGCTTATAGGTTCATGAATCAAAGCTAGGTTTGAATTTGATTTGGTCAAAAAGCATGCATGGTTAATTATTTGGTTGTTCATGAATTAAGAGCTTTTTTATGGTTGATGCATGTATAATTAATTTAGTCCTTGGAATATACAAAGACCAACAAGCGAACAGAAAAATTGTGGGTGATGAAACTTAGCACAAGAGTGGATCAAGACTCGAACTAAGAATATTCAGGCGCAGAGTGTTATATATACTAATTATTTATACATCTCAACTAATTCAGCTGATATAAAAATGATGAAATTGGCCAGATCGATTATTCATCATTGAAAGAATATATAAGATCACAACAGAATACGTACTAATCATAAATTAATTTATTGGCAGAATTGGTTTGCCTGGCCAACCGTATCAATAAATTACTGATCATTAAGCCTCAAATGTGACACACAACCATCATAATAAATTAAAGGCATCTATCATTTAAATACAATAAATAATGAATCATGTTTTGGTCTCATTTTGTTTGAATTGACAAAATTGATATAAATATTTAAAAAATCCAATAATTTTCCACTATTTTTTTTATTCAGAATATTTTATCTGCCATAATTCAAAACAGATATGCTCTGTTAAAACAGAGCTTTACAGTTTGTCAGCACCGAAAGGGATATCTGAACTAATTAAGCTAATTAAGCTAATTAAGCCACCCTAGCAAAAAGAAAATTCGATTTCTTCATGGAAAAGCTTTGACGCCAAAATGGGTAATTAAAATTCACATAAATTAGGCCAGGGTGTGCCAACTAATAATCCATGCTAGCTTTTAAAATTTACGACAAATAATTGCTTAATAGTTTTACATTTTCACCCTCGAAGTGGTCTCATATCATAAGCAAGCCCATAAATTTTTGCATGGTATTATATAAGAAACGACAATTTACTTTTCGTTCTAGTCGAATTCGAAGTCATTTTTTCATCATGTTTTGGTAGTAACGGGGTCAGCAAATTATTTAAGTACTTGTTACATGATAAAAAGTTCGAGAGTAGCGTATAGGTCGTAGTACGTAATAAATTAAACTTATTCTTTCATAAAAATGAAATTTTCTTGTATGCCAAACACTGGAAAAAAAATTCATAATAACTTATTATTTACTATAAAATATGAGGCTAAGAAAAGTTTATTGGATTCCTCAGTTTATAGTTGGGAATCTTAGGATCAAAGAGCTACCTGCCAACCCGTAGCTTTACAAAAATCGTCGGCAGCAATTATATACACATATATTATGTGTGTCCTTTAAAAAAAGAAAACTATATAAGCCAATAGGGTTATCGATGGTTTATTTGGTTTACAACA
Organism: Purshia tridentata; assembly: GCA_003254885.1. NCBI lineage: Eukaryota > Viridiplantae > Streptophyta > Magnoliopsida > Rosales > Rosaceae > Purshia > Purshia tridentata. The sequence continues at coordinate 160,027 of QANT01007646.1, forward strand.
TGTGCATGTACCCATACGAGAGAGTGACCCAACTAGTAGGACAAGACACATAGATCAATTGGACAAAAACAAAAGCAAAAAATATATATATATATATATATATTTATATAGAGAATTAAAGAGAAGAGGAAATCCAAATGAAAGAGCATACCAATTAAAAAGAATACAATCATAAGATTTAAATTTACACATAAAAAGAATCTCTGATCATATCTTTGTAATGTCGTAGGAAATTAAGACAAATTTATATACGAACAAATGAATTAGTATATATCCCCTAAGGGACTAAACAATGTTAAGAGAGAACTCGAGCTAACGGCTCTATTATTAATTATTATAGTAAAATGTTTCACCGACTATGCAGTAGAAGAATCAAGACAGGAAAAAAAAAAAAAAAAAAAAANAGCGATCAAAAAGATAATTATTCAAGTCGACTTGAGTATGGCTGTTTTTTTTTTTGTTGGTTGACTGGGGGACTTAGGCCCAAAACAGAGTATGCCTGTTTCTGCTATAAATCCTAAACGCCTCTTTCTTGCACGTGGACGTATTCAAGCTTCTGCTCTCTCGCCTTTCACCAGAATACGTAGGTGCTTAGATATTTATAAGAGATTCTTTTGTGTAACCAATACATCATTAAATAGTATAATTAATTTATGTAATAATATTAATAGATGTTATCAATATGATATTATATAAAATAAAAAAAATATGTGGTTCAGTAATATCTTTATACTATGAGTTGATTATATTACATGATAATATATTAGTTAAAAAAATAATAATTTCAAGTCTAGCAACAGTACATTATTAAAAGCGCGAAACTACTCCCTTTTTGGTAAATTTAATACCAATGGTCCTCTCTCTCTTCCTCTCGTCTGGTCTTCTCTCTCTCTCTCTCCTGCTGACCCAGATGATAAGATATGTGACATATATATAGTGTGAATATACAGTTTTCATCATTGGGAGCTAGCTTTTTTTTTGGCCAGGATCATTGGGAGCTAGCTTAATTAAGCTTAATTGGACCAAAATGAGATATAGTACGTACAAGACTAAGATATATGACATATATATAGTGTGAATATACAGTTTTCATCATTGGGAGCTAGCTTAATTAAGCTTAATATATTGGACCAAAATGAGATATAGTACGTACAAGACTCACTTAAAATGTACACATCAAAAAGATGTCCAGAAAAAATAAATTAATTAAAAAATGCAATTGATTACATTATTAATTATTAGTTAGAACCATGCATATGATTCATGCGGTCGCCCCCAAGTCACCATCTATTTACTTTAAATTCGTGATATAAGAATTTAATATTGTTACTGATTTAATTGGAAAGCCCTCCAAAGTACGTCAGCTCCCAATCATTGAATACACATACCATAGGCATATACGTACATACATACATTGCATCTAATTATATTTTTCAATCCACAATTAATATGATAGAGTAATTTCCAGATGCATACAAAATATCACTGCACTACGCTAGGTTCTGTAGTAGTAAATAAGTCCTAATTTTTAAAGGATAATATTTATAATTTCAAACATATTGTTTCAATGTTTTCACTCTTTCGGACTAGAATTTCGATATTTTGACCAACATTACTGTACAAGTTCTGCATTCAATCTTGACTCTTTAAAATGATCAAATTTTCCTACCAGGCAAAAACGAAATTGATTTCATCAGCCAACGAAAAATTTAACAAAACAAAACAAGAGAAAAATGAATAACTGAAAACAAAGAAGGAATTCATTGCACCAAGCCAGCTTTTGCTGAGAGAAAGAACCCAATTACAAAAAATTCAAAATGGTCTTACATAGTGGTTAGTGGTTGGGGCTCTTCACTTATTGTAATTATTTTTGGGTTTTGTGATAATATTATAAAAGAAATTAGAGTATTTAACGGAAATATAATAACACTAAGTGAAGAGGCTTAATACTTTAAAAATTACCATACAAGCAAAGTTATATTTTTTCAATATGAGATCTATATGGCTTCACGTGCAGCGTCGTCACACTGTCACTTGAACCAAATACGTTAATGACTAAAATTAAGTGATCAATGTGAAAATATGTGTGAGTAATAATTTCATATTTATAAAGGACTTTAAACTACAAATACAAGCAAAATTTAACACACTAGAAAACTAACGGTATAAGTAATCCTATATAGTCTTGGGGTGCAAGAAAAGTAAACAAAAAATTAAAATTCATTTGAATTTTTTGAATATCTTGTTACTCAGCGTGAAAATAAAAAAAATTAATTAGACTGTATCAGCGTGAAAATTAGATTGTATCAAATCAACGTGAATATTTTGTAAACGTGCATGAATATCTTTTTATCAGCGTGAAAATTAAAAAAAAGTAGATTGTATCAGCATGAATAATGAATATCTTGTTTATCAACGTGAATATATTCCTTGTTTTTAGCTTTTTAACGAGCTACCTAAAAGAACCAAAAAAGAAGAGGAGGCTAGGTAGAGCGGTCGCTTTCACTGACCGGATGCCGTGTCCCGTGTGTTTACATGCATGTGGGTACTCTCCCTCTCTCTGTGTCTTTCTTCCTGTATTTAAAGAGGGGCACAGCATCGAGCAATTTCCCCAACCCAAAAGAAAACAAAGCTGCAACAAAGTATTAAGAAAGGAGGCCAATTAAGTGACCAATAGAACACACAGAAACAATGAAGCCCCCTCTCATTCTCTCTTTCCTCTTGTTTTCTCACTTCCTTCTCTTCCATGGCCCCTCTCTGACCCACGCTGCCGGTGGCACATGGCAACTCCTCCAACCAAACATCGGCATAGTCGCCATGCACATGCAACTCCTCAACAACGACAGAGTCGCCATCTTCGACCGCACTGACTTCGGCAAATCCAACCTCTCGCTGCCCGCCGGTAAATGCCGCAACGACCCCACCGAACAAGTTATCAAATTCGACTGCACCGCACATTCCGCCGAGTACGACGTCGCCACCAATTCTTTTCGACCACTCTTTGTCCAAACCAACGTCTGGTGCTCCTCCGGCGCCGTGGCTCCCGAGGGCCGTCTTATCCAGACTGGAGGTTTCAATGACGGCGACCGCAAGGTCAGGATTCTCGAGCCCTGCGCGGGTTGTGATTGGAAAGAGGTTGGGGATGGTTTGGCCGCTCGGCGTTGGTACGCGACCAATCATATTCTGCCAGATGGACGGCAGATTGTGATCGGCGGACGGAGACAGTTCAACTACGAGTTTTATCCGAAAGGCGAGTCGTCTTCGAATGTGTATAGTTTGCCATTCCTTGTGCAGACTAATGACCCCAACGTTGAGAACAATCTGTACCCGTTTGTTTTTCTCATGCCCGATGGGAGCTTATTTATTTTCGCTAACAATCGAGCTATATCGTTCGATTACGTTAAGAACCGCATCATCAAGACGTACCCGGCAATACCCGGTGGAGACCCGAGGTCGTACCCGAGCACCGGCTCCGCGGTGTTGCTGCCCTTGAAGAACTTGCAGGCTCGGTTTGTTGCGGCTGAGGTTTTGGTTTGTGGTGGAGCTCCCAAAGGGTCTTACGACCAGGCAAGCAAGGGCACTTTTGTGGGAGCTTTAAACACATGCGCTCGGATCAAAATTACCGACCCGAAGCCGCAGTGGGTTATGGAGACTATGCCCCAAGCTAGAGTCATGGGTGACATGACATTCCTCCCAAACGGCGACGTCTTGATCATCAACGGAGCAGCAGTGGGGACTGCCGGGTGGGAATACGCTCGGAACCCAGTTTTGAAGCCGGTTGTTTACAAACCCGATAATGCAATCGGGTCACGGTTCGAAGAACAAAACCCGACCACCATACCACGAATGTACCATTCCACAGCAATATTGCTACGAGATGGTAGAGTGCTTGTTGGTGGTAGCAATCCTCATATTGCGTACAAGTTCGGCCCAAATGTGATTTTTCCAACAGAATTAAGATTAGAAGCATTTTCTCCTTCATATTTGGAGTCCCGAAACGCAAATCTGCGACCCAAAATTGTTGCACCAAAATCTCAAGCAAAAATAAAGTACGGACAGAAGCTAGCAATTCAATTTTCAGTGACGGGAAGAGTAGCACAGAATTTGGTGTCGGTGACGATGGTGACACCGGCTTTCACAACACATTCGTTCTCGATGAATCACAGATTGCTGGTACTCGCTGCCGAGAAGGTGACGAATTTAGGGAAGTCGACGTTTCAAGTCGAGGTTACAACACCCCCCTCGGGTAATCTTGCACCCTCCGGATATTATCTTCTCTATGTGGTTCATCAGAAGATTCCAAGCGAGGGCATTTGGGTCCAAATCCTGTGAGGTCCTCACACAATTAAATGAAAATATAACGGTATAGGCTATAGCTAGATAGATCATAGATGTCTTCTCGATCTATTTATTTTTCTTTTATTTAAACATGATTATCTGTCAAAAAAGCCATTAGTTCTAGGCTTCTAGCTAGCTAGTTACATATACTACACTTTCTTTCTGTAACCATTATTTGTCACATGCAGTTTCAATTACAAGTTCTACTTTTTTTATTTACATATCGAAAACAATTGTACTTAATATTTTTTTTATGATATATATATTAAGATTACAAGGGGTATTAATCTAGAGTGAATAAAGTCACGAGTATTGTTCACACTTTATGCATTATCTTTTTAGCTAATATCGATGAAATTCACTTGGAACCTACATGATCAGTTAAAATGATTTCAATAGCATTATTAATTTCTATTGGGACAAACAAATGTGATATTGTCAGTTTCTCATTTTTAATTTCTTTGCCCAATTTATTTTAAAATTTTGGGTACAATTCACCCAGCTATCATTTTCATCACGACACGACTGAACGGCTACGGACAGTTCAGAGAATTAATTAGTAAGCTAAATCTTTTCATAGTTGCATTGAATTCGTTGCTGCATGGGTAAGTCATGCATCACCGGATCGATCACCCCCAACATCAATGCAATTGAATTTCAAGATTTAGCGTCTAAAATTGTAGAAAGATGGGACCTAATTGGAGTCCTTTTCAATTCCTGGCTGGCCAATTCGATCAGCTAAATGTCACATTACAAATGTTCACACCAAGCCTATATCTATCAGCCCAAGTCACTTGTTTCGACCTTTTCTGGGTTGGTGACTGACAGACTGGCCACAATGCCAGTTATACCACTTGACAATCTATTCCTTTCATGTTTTTTTTTTTTTTTCTAGTTAATTTGCATCTAATTTCAACTATAAATTTGTAGAAGAAAAAAACAAAAGCAATTGGCTCCAAAACTATTCTCTCAAGTGGGTTCTTGTTCACACAGAAAAACCATTTCTTCATGCCTGCGCTTTATACTTTGGACCAACCCCCGTAAGATTTTATCACAGAAAACTTCAAATCCAATCCTTTTCAGATTCCCAAAAATAATCATAATTAAGACGGAAAAAATATAAGAAAACTTCCCAATTTGCTAAGCCCAATTCTAGTGATTGACTGACTGTGCGTAAGAAAAATCGAAGACTGCACATGTAATTAATTAAGCACTAATGTACGTACAAAATAATTAAGATTGAAGAAGTAAACAAAATCTATAATCGAAATCAGATAACACATCACATGTTGTAGAATCTATATGGGAATAAATTCCAGTAGCAAAGGATGCTCGTGCATGAATGTCATATGTTCATTTGAAACATAAGACCAAATTAGAACGTCATTGTCATATAGTCATCGCAAACATAAGTCCAAAGTCATAAAAGTTGTCTCCAAATAAGATAAAGACTCGCGCGAGTAGATCATTGTTTTTGCAAAATTGTGTGCTGGGCAGGCGGTGGCAGCTAGCGTCACGGGTTACTGAGGCCTTGAAAAGATTCACAGATCATGGGTTCATATGGGCCATCGCCATGGCTAGGATTGCAGTCCATTTTCACGAGTTGACGTTCAGACAAGATTGTAAAGAAAAACAAACCAGCTAACATGTAGTAAAGATGGACCTGAAAAGCCTTCAAGCTCCAGAATCCCATTTTGTCTTCTGCGAAACAAACTAGTTCTAATGTCATGGGCTCTACTATAGGTCTCTCCTATCTTAGGGCTGGGCTTCTCCCTAATATTGAACTATTTCTCATAGAATTGAATCGCTATAATAGTCAAAGCCCTTTCATTCATTGATTTCGAAATCCTTACTATATTTTTTTTTTAGGCTTAGGCTATTCCGAACACTCTCTATTGCTGAGTTGATCACCCTTAAAATATTTGACAATAATCTATCAAAATATTTGTGTTATTTCGATGATTAAGTACTGAATCCTTTTGTATATTTATACTATTCAGCAATAGTCTACCAAAATAATACAAATATTTCTATAGACTATTATCGAATGTCTCAAGAGTGGTCAACCTAGCAATGAACTCAACAATGAAGGGTGATCGGAATAGTCTGCCCCTTCTTTTTATTTTGTTGTTTTCGCATCTAAATTGAGTTTATTATGCTTTCATACATGAAAATTGAATATTTTTACTGAAAAGGTTTCTGCTTAGCCTAGCCCAATCATTTTAATGGGCTTAATTGGGCTAAAAACTTCAGTCCGGCCTAACTCATTTCTTATTGCACAATTGAAAGAATCGGTTGTAAGAGAAGGAGCTCCACAGATGCATTACCGGCTAACTATCAATTGAAAATCGAAGGCGGATGCAATATCATAAGATAAGACAGATCGTTGTCCCTGTTACAAAAGAAGCCGTTACTGTTGCCGCTGCATCTCTTGTCGTAACCGGTGTTATTGTTACAGTAAGCGCTGCAACCCATTCAGCCCGTCGCTTTTGACACTTCTCAAAAGTTGAGAACGTGACTACCATTGGGAAATCAGAGCTTCAGCTAATCTTGCACCTCTGGCTAATATATTTTATTTGACAATTTGAGGTTGCCAAATTGTCTGAATGAAAGGTGGACGAATGTGTAAACGAGTAATAATTCGTATCTACCTAATCCGCCATCTATGGAATAAATTCAATGTAACGCCTTCTTGAAACGAACATGCATTTACCGAAATTTAATATTGCACTACAGTAATTAAGTTGAAACTATGAGGAATTCAATTTACAACTTACCTTCTGTTTGCTGTTGCAGAATTGGTTTCAAGGTTATATGCTAAGCCACAGTGATAAAAGAACGCTTGCATCACACATTCAAATTCCAAAAGGGTGCCACAAAAATTTGATACGCCCAAAACATAAAATCCATACCATTCATCAGTTACTTAAAAGATCCCAACAAAACACAAAGCAAATTACAGCTAGTGTATGAGATTGAAGTGCCTATGTACAGAAGGCATAACAATGTCTGCCTAAATCACCTAATTACCCAAAACGGAAAGTACTAAGCACCTAAAAAAAATTTAAGCACGTTCACCACGGATACGCCTAGCAAGTTGAATGTCCTTGGGCATTATGGTGACCCTCTTGGCATGGATGGCGCACAGGTTGGTGTCCTCGAACAGACCCACAAGATATGCCTCGGCAGCCTCCTGAAGAGCAAGAACAGCGTGACTCTGAAACCTCAGGTCCGTCTTGAAGTCTTGCGCAATTTCACGAACGAGGCGTTGGAACGGCAGCTTGCGGATCAGAAGCTCTGTGCTCTTCTGGTACTTCCGAATTTCACTGTTGCATTCATAAAGAGGAATTTCAATTGAATTAGGGCAAAGGTAAAAAAAAATTTAAGAAATTCAAGAACATGAACAATGAATTAATCAAACACATACCGAAGGGCGACAGTTCCAGGGCGATAACGATGTGGTTTCTTGACTCCACCAGTAGTCGGAGCTGATTTCCTTGCAGCCTATATTAAATTAAAAGAAACAAAATCAGATAACGTAGCTAATTTAAAGATCAAAGAAATGATTTTCCAAAAAAAACCACTGAAACTGTAATTTTCCATCTAACCAAACGACCTAGATAGAAACAGTAACGATACGAACCTTGGTGGCGAGCTGCTTCCTTGGAGCCTTACCACCGGTGGATTTGCGAGCAGTCTGCTTCGTACGAGCCATTTCTTCGCAGATGAATCACAGAAAAACAATCTGAAATCAGAGACGAAGAATAGATCAGAAACGCAAAGATCGCTAATCTTGAACCCAGAAAGAGAAGATAATTTGGGGTTAGGGAGCTTTCGTACCCTTTGAGAGAGAGAAATTAGGGTTTGGATTACAATAATGAAGACCGGATAGAAAATGTGTGAAAAAAAAGTGGAGAAAGTACAGGCATTTATATGAGTCGTTTAACTGGGAGAGTCGGTGGAAACGTGAACTGGAGTCTGCGACAACAAATTAGATTTGGAGAAGGATTAAGATCTTAATCCGTGTGCTCTGTCTTTCTCACTCCCTGATTGGTTGGTCCGTGACGCACGGATTGCCAACATGGACGAGTTGTGTTTCTTTTGTGAGAGTATTTACAATGAGTCGTGGGTACGCCAACTCGGCCGAGTCTGTAGAGCCTGACACAAACCAGAGCAGTTGTAACGAAAGCCTTAACGACTTGTCGTTGTGACAGCGAACGGTTGGATATGCCTACGTCGTGATGTGAGTCGTCCACTGTCCTCTTGTATTGCACAAAGCGACTTGTCGGCGACAACGAAGGGCATTCCGTTTCTCGATTTTGCGAAACGACGTCGTTTCGACCCATTTTTCCTTAGCCTCTGGAATTGGAAGGTTTGGTGGTTCAATGGAGGGTAACAAGAAGAAGGGTTACGCGTGGGCAATCTCAGCCGGACTAAACGCAGCTCTCGCTGCTGTTTCGGCGAAGTTCTTCACTCCTCAGGTGATTTTCCCATATACAATTTGTGAATTTAAGACCCTTGGATCTACATCTGAAAAAACTAGAAATTGTATTTGTGGTTAATTGCACTGGTTGATTTGTGATTGAGCTGAATCATTATTATTATTTGAACAGATTGTTAGGTATGGTTTTGTGATATTATTCAACGTGACAATGTGGGGGTGTTATGTGAACAGCCTTAAAGCTCTCTCATCTCTGCAAGCTACTGTGACCAACTTTGCTGCTAACTTCCTCTCTTCTGGGTTAGCTGGATACTTCTTGTTCCAAGAACCTTTGTCTTTTCAGGTAAAACAATACATGCTTGTGGAACAACTCATATCTATGCGTTTTCTTATGCTTTAAATGACCGAATTTATAAACTCTGTCCTGTTACTTATACAAGATGTTCATTGTGTACAAATGTGTGAAGAAATTAACAAAATAATGGCATTGTTAACATCTAGTAGTTAGCATTTGGTGCAGAAAATTGATGGGAAGATTTCCACCTCGGTTAGCTAATTTAGCTTGGCCTCTATCAATATTATGCTCATTCTGAAACTAGTTCAGTAAAGAAGAAATTGAAACACTTTTATGCTTCATGTGTTTTGTGGTTGCTTCTTTTTTTTCTCTTTTTAATTTATGTTTAAGATAAATGTGTCTTTTTCTGTGATCTTACTTGTTTCTGGTGACCATTATCTTAAAAAATACACAATTGTTGGAGCTTTCAACCAAATATCTGGTTTCTGAAACTACACCTAGCAAGACTATCTTAAAAATTATACAAATGGTTGAGCTTTCATTAAATATCCGGTTTCTGGTTTCGGACACTACACCTAACAAAACTATTTACTAATTTCTCAGCCGTCCATGGTTGGAATAAAACAGACAATAAATGGGATGCTAATTTGCATTTGTGTTCCCATATGTAGTAATTTTTCATTTCAATAACAATGTGCAAATATGGCTTGAGCCTTCTAACTTGTTTTTCTGCATATCTGATGAGAATGCTTGTTTGATAGTGGTTTGCAGGTGCCCTGCTCATTGTTGTAGGTTCACTTGTGCTTAGTAAGTCAAGCATTGAGAAGAAGACCAGGACGGATTAATGCTTCTGCATTTCACTTGACCCATCTGGTTAAGATATCGGATATACTGGTTAAGAATAGATACCAGTGTAGAAGAAGATTGATATTTTGAAGATGTACATATATACAATACAATAATGAGTTTTGTTTTTTTGCAACTTTATGCCTACTCCCCAAGTGTTGCACTCCTTTTAAATTGTGAATTGGTGGGACTTCATGTCTACACATTACACTGCCACAACCACAATTTGTGGCTTAACTTTGAAGAAGTTTAACCGCTAACCTATGGTGTTCCTTGGGGGACAAGTTCTATATAATTTAGTTGATTTCATACTTATTTCGTGTTATGGATATTTGAAATTATGAAAAGTAATATACTATTTCATACTTGTTTGGTGTTATTGTTAGTATTCAAAGTACATTTTTTAGGTATTTGTCATAGCTAATTTCAGTAAAATTATTATTTAATAGATTGGATTAAATCCTAGTCAATTGTTGAATTGGATTCGATTGAATGAAAGTTTAAAATCTAAGTGGATACAATTAAGTTTTGTATCCAATACAAAACTTATGTAAAATCTACGAATCGAGGATACATTTTCTTGGAGATCTTCATGAATTATGAGAAAATTTATTATTGTTGACCAAAAAAAAAATTATGATCATGTTAAGTCACGTCACATTTTACTTTCAACCACACGATTTTAAAAAAATAATTGAAGTTGCACGAATCTCTAGCCCAAGCCACATTGGATGACTCCGACCACTAGAAGCCATGTCGAGTAGACTCATCTCAAAGAGGCTAGTCGTATAGTAAACCCGCTCAAATAGTAACGTATTCAATTTAATTGCGAGATCAGTTACATAAAAAACAGTAAAAAGAAGAAAGAAAAAAAAAAAAGAAGAAGACAAAGATAGCTAGATGATGAAAAACAGTATTATTATTATTTAAATATTTATTGATAATTTATTTATAATTATATACTTTAACGATCTTCAATTAATTTAGTTTTTTTAAAATAAATCTTAATTAGTTATTATTTTTAGATGGCATAACCGAAATAAGAGTTTGAAGACCATGGTCTTACACAAGCATTATCCCAGGTAAAACCCCACACCCTCATGCCGCTACAAGTCCACATCTACATCGTCTGATGAAAGAGCGTAAAAAGTAGAAAATTCTTCTCTTCTTGTACTTGCTATTCTCCTTCCACGGGTTTTCATCATCTTCCACAATCAGGGTTTCCCTCAACTCTCTCACTCTCTCTGGTAAAGCTCCGATTTCCTTCTACCTCTTCTTCCATGCCGATTTTTCATTTTCAAGTTTAATTCTCTGATTATGCTCAAAGTCTTTTTTGTCCACCACAGTTGTCTTAGTTTCTAATTGAACGCGGTTCTAGGTGGTGCTTTCAGAGCAGCTTCGAATAAGTTTGGTGTCAGTCACTGTATGTTTGATTTTAGCTGCGATTGTTTTTTCATTGTGCAAATGAAGCTTGCTATGGGCAGATTGGATTTTGGATTTCTAGGGTTTAGTTTTGCTGCTTAGGAACTGATTCTCTGAAGCTGCAGTTTCTACAGATTTTGAATATTTAATTTTAGCTCTCGTCTGAGAATTTATTGGACGTTTCAGAATCGTTTTGTGTGTTGACCAGATGAAGTCAATTTTAAGTTCCATTTTGTCGATACTTAAAACCTTGAAGATTGGCTAGTGCGTACGAACATTGTTTTAGTACAATCGATATGAGCTCCCTCTTGAATAAGTCATAAGAGTTCTGTGCATTTTGAGTCTCTGTGATTGACCAATATGTCCATATATCACATAATGTTTATAAGTCATCATTAATTTCGAAAAAGGGATATTGATTTTGTAGTTGATTCCATGATTGTTACACTAGGTTTATTCCATCCGTTTTGTTGTGATTTTCATGACTACCAATGAAGTTGCCATGTTTGTATATGTAAGGTCTATATGCAAAATCTGAACTTTTTTTTTTTACATCAAAACTGCAGAATCCATAGTCTCAATGTTGGTTTGATGTTCAACCAGCCAAGCATTGTACTTGCAGTGGAGTTGTGAAACGTGTTTTTGCTATTTGCTGATATCAGATGGATGATGGTGGGCATCGTGAAAATGGAAGACACAAAGCAGATCAGTATAAAGCAGCTCAGGGTCAGGTATCTGAATCAATTTCATGAGTTTGATGTGAAATTGTGAATTAGCACGTATAACTTATAACCTCTTTTTATAAGGTATGCTGTGTATACATTTTCCCTTGTAAGCCATATGTGATAACATTCTGTCTCATTTTATGTTTCAGTGGTATGTGCAACATCAGCCATCGATGAAACAGATAATGGCCATAATGGCCGAAAGGGATGCAGCCATTCAAGAAAGAAATCTGGCCTTTTCTGAGAAAAAGGCTGCCCTTGCAGAGCGAGATATGGCACTCCTGCAACGAGATGCAGCAATTGCGGAACGAAATAATGCCATAATGGAACGAGACAATGCCATTGCAACTCTTCAGTACCGAGAAAACTCCTTAAACAGTGGTAATTTGTCTTCATGTCCACCAGGATGCCAAATTTCACGTGGGGTCAAACATATGCACCACCCACAGCAGAATGTACATCATCTGCCTCACATGGACGAAGCTTCTTATAGTACAAGGGATATGCACACAAGCAATCCTCTCCCAATGCCACCAGATGCTTCTGTGCCTACAAAGTCACGACTGGTCAAACGACCAAAGGAGCCCAAGACTATGCCGCCAAATAAGAAAACTTCAAAAACACCAAGGAAGGTGAAGAGGGAGAGTGAGGACTTGAATAAGATGACATTTGATAAATTACATGAGTGGAAGGGAGGTCAAGATATGGATGGTGGTGATGATCTTAACAAACAGTTGGTTGTGTCAAAGTCTGACTGGAAATGTCAGGACCTTGGGTTGAACCAGGTTGCATATGATGAGTCGACCATGCCAGCACCAGTATGCTCCTGCACTGGTGTCCTGAGGCAGTGTTACAAGTGGGGGAATGGGGGTTGGCAATCCTCATGTTGCACTACTACAATGTCAATGTACCCATTGCCGGCAGTGCCCAATAAACGACATGCCCGAGTTGGTGGCCGAAAGATGAGTGGGAGTGCTTTCAATAAGCTACTTAGCCGGCTCGCAGCTGAAGGCCATGATCTCTCAAATCCAGTTGATCTCAAGGACAACTGGGCCAAGCATGGAACAAATCGCTATATCACAATCAAGTAGACCTGAAGAAATTTAAGTTGGGTGGAGGTACAGAGAGGTAGGAGAAGGGCACATAGTCATCAGGTATGCATATCAATTGTTCTTTTCAGCTTGGTGGCGGGGGTAATAAAGATTTGATAATAGGCAGTTGAAGTTGTTTGGGTTTGGGAATCTAGGCAATCGACTAAGCTTTTTTCCTACAAATTGTTGTCATCTCTCTCTTGTTGACCACGTTCAATGCAGCAGCAGCAATAGCCATGAAAAGGCCTCGTCAATTTCTCCCCAATTTTTTCCACATTATATGTGGCGGAATGGCTTGAATTTTGAGATTTTTCTGAAGGGCCGAGTGAGCAATGAATGGAGTAAGGCTTATTTCTGATAGTCTTTGGTTAAATTGCATGGTCTAGGGCTTGGGCTGTATTTGTACGAACATAACCTTAATTCACATGTGATGTATGATTGTATCAAACCCTGTTGGTTAGACAAGTTAATTAAGTACATAAAAGTACTTGGACTAATATCCGGAGGGCTTAGTTTCATGTTTGAATTATTCTACTTTTAGAATTAAGATTCAATTCGGGTGTCTAATCCCAAGGACTAAATTTTATCTTTTAATTAATCTCTTTTTCTAGAAATTTTTTTTCTTAATTCGTCATTTTATGGCCATCTGAAAGACCTTAAATTTTATGTTAAATTTGATAATTCTGAACTACTTGTCCCCTCATTGGTCTTACGAAATAGGCATTGCATCAAGTACCATTTCTTCAAAAAAAAGGTAACTCCCGGAGATAAATTATTTCAGAACGATCATAACAAAGATACCAAACGGCCACAATTCAAATCATTCAAACTGAAGAAATCTCCAACTGCGAATCAAATGACACACCATTTAGAGAGATGCAAGGAAAATCTGGGATCTGAAGCTTCAGTTACAAAAAACTGGATTACACTGCTTAAAATTGAATAGATTAGACCTGACGCAGCTCAATGTATTGCCGAATAATACAGGTCACTGAATTTCAAGCTAAGAGAGTTAGAAACTGAACTGAAGCTTCTGCAAGTCAAATAGTTAAAACGCTAAATTTCATGTTAACTTTGATAATGCAATAGAACCGTCCTATATCCATCCTGAAAGAATAATAGGAAGTAGCTAGTACTCTTATTATTACTCTTATTAAGAAAAAAAGAAAAGAAAAGAAACATCATTGCTGTGTCAGATAACAAATCATCAGCATCCATAAGTCAGACAGGGATAACTGTTCATATTGTGTCTCATCATCCACGGCATTTGATCGAGCCTTTAGTTTTTAACGGACAAACACAAAATATAACTTTAACAGAGCCTCAGACCGTCCTAGTTCATGATATACTTTTTTCAACACTTAGGCAAATTGCCTTCTGTCGAATACATAGTCATCACTGGCAATCGTTCGATGAAAGATATACAAGCCAAACAGTAACAGAGATTATGAAATTAAATCATTTTCACTTGAAAAAAATTAACAGGAAATAACAGCATGCTTCATGTTTCTTAGACCTAAAAATAATAGAAGAATTAAACAAAGAAATAAAAAGCGAGAGAGAGAGAGAGAGAGAGGCATCAGGTCTTCCTATCCAAAAAATAATGAATCATAATGCCCGAATAAAAACTCGAGTATTCAATCATTGGAAAGATTCATCAACTGGCCTCACTGAATTCATACAAATGCAGAATAGATGTACAAAAATCCTAGAATACCAAGAAAATAAAATAAAGCATGAGAAAACTCGGACCCGAAAAGTAGAAAACAACGAAGAGCGAAACTTGAGATTAAAGACGGAGAAGACGGCGATGGAAAACATAGGGTTTTTAGGTTCTGCTACAAGCTGCCGCATTGGCTCGTTATATAAAGTTTCTTGGGTGGGGGCTCAGGTTTGGGAACTTCGATCGACGGCTGAGATTAAAGATGAGAGTGAATGAGTTCTCCATGTAGGAGTGAGGCCAGGCTCTGAGTGAACATTCGCATTGTGATTGGGCCACTCAAGAGAGCAACCTAAGCTCTTTGGATTCAAAACTGGGTGGAATGGGCCTACAACCCAACACTCAGGCCCTAAATGAACAAGGACTTCACTTTAGCGGGCCTACAACCCAACACTCAGACCCAAAATTAAGTAAATGATATTTAAATTTTTTTAAAAATAATTTTTTAATAAAAACTTAAAAATTAAACATTTTGTTGTGCAGCGGGCCCATTAAAATATTATGTGAAAATTTACGTAAAAAATGAGATGTTACGGATTCGGCCTTATTATAATATACACGTTTACTTGTTGTCCACTTGTCCTCGATACAAGCCGGTGATGAAGGAAGAAAAAAGAAATGAAAAAACCGCGTCTTTGGCGCATTGTCTGAAGTCTGTCTTTGTTTACTGTCCCTGGCAACATTGTATTTGTAGTCAACAAATACAATTTTTTAGGCTAACCTCCGTGAAATCACCGCCTTTCATAATTTCATCTACGGCTTCTTGTTGCCATTTCACTGAAACAAGCAGCTGGCCAGCTAGGGATTATATAAACCCAGGTAAACACCATCACTCTGCAACCATAAATTTATCTCATAAATCTCAATCCTACTTTCAGATTCTCTAGGGTTTGATTTTAGGATTTGGTGGATTTTGAGCTTTAATAGCTTGTGGTCAGCGTGTGAGCCACTTGGCATGGTTTCTGACAAATTAAGGTTTTAGAGCTATATGAAGCTTGCTAATGGAGTGCAGTGATGAAACTGGTACTGCCAAGCAACGACCTAATTCTACATTTGGGTCATCTTCTTGTTCGGTCCCTAAGCCTAACAACCATTTAGATATTCCCAATTTCAACGCTTCTGGTTTACCGATGCGTCAATTATCGCCGAATATGAGTTCTGAGAACAACGGTAAGAGACCTGGTATACCTCCGTCATACCCCAATAACAACCCTTCAATGCCTTATTCTCAGGTCATGCGTCCTCAGACAACTTCTTGGCAACTGGGTCCTCAGAATTTGAGCCCAGGGCCCTCCCATACAAGGTCCTTGTCTCAACCTTCGTTTTTCTCACTTGATTCCTTGCCCCCTTTGAGCCCTGTGCCTTACCGTGAGCCCTCAGCTTCTTCGTTGTCTGAGTCGAATTCGGTTGATGTTTCTATGGAGGAAACTGTTGTTAATTCTCATGTTCCCTCGCTTCGTTCTCCGGTTACTGACAACAATGCATTCTGGGGTGGGGACAGCCTTCCTCCTCGGAGAGGACACAGGCGGTCCAACAGTGATGTTCCATTGGGATTCTCAGCTATTATGCAATCTTCACCGCAATTGATTCCAATTGGGCGTCGAGCATGTTTGGATGGATCAGCTTCTGGAAGAGAAAATTTGGGGATTGGGAAGCCAATTCAGATGGTGAAACAGGGATCAAATGGAGATAGGAACAATGGTGAGGTAATGGGTGACAGGAAATCTGGGGGAGAGGTTGTGGATGACTTGTTTAACGCATACATGAATTTGGAGAACATTGACAAAATGAACTCGTGTGGTTCAGAGGATAAGGATTTGGATAGCAGAGCTAGTGGCTCGAAGACAAATGGGGGTGAGAGCAGTGATAATGAAGTGGAAAGCGGTCTAAAGGGAAATCGTAACAGCATGCAGAAGCCAAGTTCTGGTTTTCCAAATGAGAGGAGGGAAGGACTTAAGAGGACTGCTAGTGGAGATGTTGTGCCTAATGTCCGACACTGTAGGAGCATTTCAGTGGATAGTTATATGGACAATTTGAATTTCGATGATGAGCCACTGAAGCCCCTGCCAGTGGGCCAACAATCACCTTGCGCTTTAATAGATGGGAACTCAGCTAAGTTCAGCATGGAGTTTGGAAGTGGTGAATTCAATGCAGTTGAGCTGAAAAAGATAATGGAAAGTGAGAAACTTGCTGAGATAGCGCTATCAGACCCCAAACGTGCAAAGAGGTATTGTGTTTTTAACTTCTATCTGATAGCTATTTGTAAAGGGTGTGTTGTTGAGTGGATTTGGAAATTTGCTCATATCTGCTCTATTCATCCAGGATTTTGGCTAACCGTCAGTCAGCTGCTCGTTCCAAGGAGCGGAAGATGCGCTACATTGTAGAATTGGAACACAAGGTGCAAACTCTGCAGACAGAGGCAACCACTTTGTCTGCCCGGGTTACGAAGTTGCAGGTAGCTATTGGAGGCTTTCAGTCTCTGAAGTTTATGTCTTCTCCTTTTGAAATTAACCTTCATTATATGGTCACTGACTAAATTTTATGCTCTGTGTCCAGAGAGACTCCGTGGGTCTTACGAGTGAGAACAATGAGTTGAAATTTCGTCTTCAAGCTATGGAGCAACAGGCCCAACTTAAAGATGGTATTATGGTTTTTCTTTAGCTCTTTGTATGTCTGTTGAAACTTTAAACCACATGATCATATGTGCCATATAAACTATTATTTCTGTAGATGATTTCACATGAAAATTTGTCAGCCAAAACATATGTTTAAAGTTCAGAATGCATAAATAATTATATTAAAAACCTTCACCAGGTTTTCTGCCATAATGCGGTTGCATGTAAAGTTAGATTTGGCTAAAGAGAGGTTACTTTGTGTTTTCCCCCGATTAAATGATTTATGTTTGATAACTATAAAACACAGTAGTTATCCTAAGAATATATCTAACAATTCCAAATGTGCTGCTGTGTCTTGAAAAAAAAAAAACGTACTACTGCCTCTGTCTCTTTGTGCTCTTCATTTTGGAAACATATATGTCAACTCATTGGGGCTGTCCACTCCCCTCCCCCATCTCACAAAACTTGGTGGGTGGTTGTCAGATTTTATCACCATGATTTTGTTATAGTTTAATTGCCTATATGCCTATATGTAAAATGGGCATAAGTTTTTCCTGGACAGTACTGAGATTTATAGGCTAAAGGTATTGCTTAGAGTGTTAAGATATTTGTTCATATTTTTCTTTAAGAAACAAAATGAATGGGCTGGTGCAGCTAAGCATCACCAATATTTTTGGATCTATATTAGAAAAATGATGAAGGGGGAGGCGGGTGGGTTTGTAGTTGCACATATTGTACCTGCTCAAGGGTTTGATCTCATACTGTCATATTTGGTTTATACTATTATTCCTGCTGATGTAGATGGATCTGGACTAATTTTATCATTTTTTTTGTCAGCGTTAAATGAGGCCTTGACTGGAGAAGTCCAGCGACTAAAGCTTACTGCTGCAGAGCTCGGGGGAGAATCCCACCTTTCGAACCGCATGGCTCAGCAGCTTTCAATTAATCAACAAATGCTCCAACTACAACATCTCAACCTTTATCAATTGCAACAGCAGCCACAACAGCCAGCTCAACAGCACGCACAACCACAGTTACTGCAGGCTCAGCAAAATAGACTACCTTCCCAGCAGCAGAATGGCAAGGCTGCTAAGCATGAGTCAAGCCAATAGGTTGGCCAATTAAAAAAGTAGGCTTGTGTTGGTTCATTTGAAGTTGATGGTGCGAAAATTTACTTTTTTTAGCTGATGCCAAAATTTACTTTGAAATAGTATAAATTCATGTATAAGTCCTCTAAATTTATTGACATATATATAATTATTATTAAAACCAAACAATTTTTTTGTTCACTGGATTGGTTGTTGTATTGAAAATTTTTGCTTGTGCGAAAATAAATTTTTGGAAATGTCTCTGCAGATTAGTTGCTGGAAATCTGGAAATGGCTGAAGGGGGAAGTGAGAGAATTGATTAGATTGAATTCGGGTTATCTTCAATTGTAGCCTTGTGTTTATAAGGATTCAGCCATGATAGCTGAATGTAGGAAGCTCTTCAAAAATTTTAAACTTCCATTTTATGCTTACATTACTCAACCAGCAAGTGGCCAGCTGAAGCCCGAAGCACAACCATGAATTGTACTGTAAAATATTTTAAAAATAGGATTCCTCTATTCCAATAAAATAATATTTTGAAAATAGGATTTCTTATCCCATTTATGAATTCATAGAGTTTTTGCTTTACCTGACAGCTAGAGCTCGCAGGAAACACAAGAAGCAAGCCTTTATCAAAAGTAAAAAGTAACGAAAACCGCTGAACTATATATACGACCAAAATCTAATAAAGAGGAACATAAATCAAATCTATTTAATATCTACTGTCTAGTGTCTACATGGCCTTTTTCTTTATTTTTTCTTTTTAATTAATTTTAAGTCCCTGTTCTCGTAAATCTCAAACAATCCCCTCCTCTCCTCCTTTTGGCTTTTAATATTTCTTTTTATCATTCTGAATTAGGGTTTCTTCATTCCTCATCCTCTTCTTCCTCTGTTCGTTCAGAGCCCGAAACCGCATTCGTCCCCGATCTCTTTAAAACTAGCCGTTGCCTTCATTTCCCGCCAATCTCACCTTCATCCGAACCGTTCATTCGCCAGATTTTGAAAACTAGCCGTTAGATCTGTCGAGAGCCGTTCCGTAGTGTATTTTCCCGAATAAATTTTGACCGTTGGCCTTGCCGGAGTTTGACCTGCAATGTCTGCGGTCGAAGCGGAGAAGAAGGTGGAGGAGGAGAGTAAGAAGGCAGAGAAAGCGGGAGAGCTCTTATTTTGCGGCGGTACGTCCTGGGATGTTGTTGGTCGGCGCAAAGGCGCCGTCGAAGGAAACTTGATCTCTCCGACCCGCCTTCGCCCTCTCGTCGGCGTCAATATCCGATTCGTCGCCTCGGGTTGCTGTGAGTTCATAGCACTCTCACCGTTTTACTCGGTTTGGTTTTTGCTTGGTGGTGTGAATTGTGATTGGTGATTTTTAATTGGATATGATTATTTCGTTGTGTGAATGTTGGTGTTAGCTTCGTGTCATTGTGTGGCATTGGATGTGGAAGGGCGTTGCTATACTTGGGGACGCAATGAGGCATGACCAAACTTTACTTTGGATTCATTCTTTGTTGATATTTGCATGTGGTCTATTTCTTGATAATTTCTTTTTAGTAGTAAGTTATATATGCATAAAGTAATGGTCTGTGTACAGAAGGGGCAGCTGGGTCATGGAGATAAAATTCAGCGTGATAGGCCGACTGTAGTGTCCGAGCTTTCAAAGTATGTTGCGTGTTTAGCAATGGAATAGTTTGATAGTTTCTCGCCCCATTGTGAATTGCGGAATTCATCGTATTTGGGGAACTCTTCAATAATCTCTGAAAATTCTGTGTTGAAGGTATAAAGTTGTTAGAGCTGCATCAGGGAGGAGTCATACTGTTGTGGTTACTGAGGATGGGCATTCTCTGGCCTTTGGCTGGAATAAGCATGGGCAGCTGGGTTCTGGTTCAGCCAAAAATGGTATGTTCTGCTTTGTAAAGTTAGTTTGGTGAAATTTTGTTTTCTGGGCTACCTAATTGAACTATTTTCACTATTTAAATGCATTAGTATTCCATAAGTTTTTATGAGGTTCTACAGAATCATCCTTATTGTAAAAGGATACTTGCTTAACACATTATTTTTTTTATTGCTCTTAATTATACTTGCATATTTTGTGAATCTTTGATTATACTTTGTGTTTAACTAACAGCCTTTACGGTTACATACTTGCTTTGTCTTTTGTAGAAGTTGAGGCATCACCTGTTCGCTGTCTAGTATCCGACGTTAAAAATACTGCTTGTGGGGCTGACTTCACTGTCTGGCTATCTTCTGTTGAAGGAGCTTCTATACTGTACGGTCTGCAGATACATTTCAGTTTCTTTTTTGGCAGCCAATTGCTTGTGTGACTTGGTTCTCAATTTATTATATGGTTACCGGATGATTTGAAAATAATTCCTTGGTTTCCAGAACTGCAGGCCTTCCACAGTATGGGCAACTTGGGCATGGAACTGATAATGAGGTATTTTGAGGGAAGATTGTGTTGGTGTTTTCTGTACATTTCTATATCCCCTTATTTTCTTTGGGCAATGAGGCATTTCATGGTTATAGGATGCCCTGTTATTTGTTTTATCAAATTAAGATGGAGGCAAATTTTTATAGTTGCATATCCCTTGTCTTTTATTTTAAGATTTTAAATCTCCTGGTTTCTCATTCTAATCTCCTGAGTGCTTTTTATGGTTAGATTTGCATAAACTTCTGCTTAGAATATAGTCATCTATGTGTTAACAACTTACAACTTGTGCTTGCAGTATAACACCAAAGACAGCTCAGTGAGGCTTGCTTATGAAGCCCAACCACGCCCTAAAGCAATAGCTTCTCTAGCCGGGGAAACCATTGTGAAAGTTGCATGTGGAACAAACCATACAGGTTATCACAATGCTCTATCTCTTTCTCTCCCTCTCTTTCTGTGATTGTGTGTGTATTCCTTGCTTCACTATATTCCATTCTTAATTTCTCAATAATTTTATTTTTTTGGGAATACAGTGGCAGTGGATTCGAATGGCCATGTTTATACGTAAGTATATTTATATGGTGTTACCTTTTGTCTTGCTTCCAAAATTTTTCATATTTGCATGTATGTCTAACTTGCAATCATTTATGGCGAAACTGTAGGTGGGGCTTTGGTGGTTATGGAAGGTTGTTACTCTCTACTCCAGATTGGCGCTGCCGCTACAATGTGCCGTTGACTACAAAAGTTTTTTTTTTTGTTTTTGAAAATGAAAGTGGATGATTTTTCTTATGGATTTTTCCTATTGTCACCATCTTCTTTGTTTTTGGTTTTTTGCTCTTCTTACCATGCATGTGACTCCTGGAATGCTGTTTATAGGCTTGGACATAGGGAGCAGAAGGATGAGTGGGCTCCTCGCCGTGTGGATGTTTTCCAAAGGCAAAATCTTCTGCCTCCTGATGCAGTGATATCAGCTGGTTCTTCAAACTCTGCATGTACTGCAGGTACCCAATTAATGTGTTACCAAGGCTTTATTTCTCACTGGTTGTTTGCTTTAAGATGAGGCCCCATGTAATGATTTTGTTAAGTGTCTTTGCTTTTTTCTTCGTTTTGGGTGGGGCACTTGGGGCGATATATCATTGTTTGTAGATCATGATTCATGAATGAACTTTATGTTTTCATAAAAAATTTCACTTTTAACTGCTTTAATCTTTATGTTTCCTAACAGCCTGTCACTTTTACGGTGTGGAATTCCTCATGATCATCTAATTTTCTTGTCTTCCAGGTGGAGGGCAGTTGTATATGTGGGGTAAAATTAAGAACACAGGCGATGACTGGATGTATCCCAAACCACTCATGGATTTAAGGTTCTGCTCTGTTCTATAATTGTCTTCAATTAGTAATGTTTTTACCTGCTTTTAGGATTATCGTAGGCAGGGATTGATGGAAACTAAAATTTGTGATTTTGTATTTAACTAATATAGTGGCATAACTTCGTTGAAAAATTTCCTCATCTTTGTTGACAGTGGCTGGAACTTGCGTTGCATGGATTCAGGCAATATGCACCACTTTGTTGGTGCTGATAACTCCTGCATAAGTTGGGGCCATGCTCAGTATGGAGAGTTGGGTTATGGCCCCAATGGACAGAAGTATGTGTAATCTAATTTTATGATAACTTCCTTTTTGTTGAGGTCACTTTTTCCCCTTATTAGTCGTCTGTTTTTTGTTTTGTCTCCTTAGGTCCTCTGCGGTACCCAAAAAAGTGGATATTCTTGATGGCATGCATGTTATTAGGTGTGTATTTGCTTTTTTATAATCTTGTCTACATTTCTAAATGCCATAAGCTTCAATTATACCTTCCAGTCATAATGATGGACAATTCTACTGTGTAGTGTTGCATGTGGTATGGCCCATTCCATGGTTATTGTTGATAGAACAAATGTTGGTGACCGGCTTGATCAGGTAACCCTTTTGAATGTCCTATATGAAGTTCTTTTTCTTTGTAGTGCATTTTCTGGCTTAGTGATGGTTTTATAGTGATGCCTGTTCATAGATTAGCTCCAAAGGATTCCATTTCGGGAGAAAGTATTTAGTGCTCATTGTTTAATGTGAAAAATCACTTTATTTATTTATTTTTTTATTTTTATGTGAGGTTCCAGATCCTGAATCCCACATATGGGATAGAACTAGTGACAATTAATTCCATCTCAATTCTTGCTTCTGCTTTGTGTAGTTTAAGCTTAATGCAAGGCTTGTCTTTAACTACTTTGTTTTGGCAGCTTGATGTTTATGATGGCAAAGCTTCTGCTGAAGGTATGCTGATTTTAATGTTTACTATGTGAATCATTTAGGTTTCTTCTAGTATGAAACATTCTTGGCGTTTTTATGTTGTGGACAAAGTAACAATTTGCTGCTCTTCTTTCAGGGAGTGAGGAACCTGAGTATGACACTCCAGTTGCTAAGCAAGCTCCTAAAAAGGCTGCTGCTAAGGCTTCTAATAATTCTAAGAGGAAGAAAAAAGATTCCTCTGATTCAGAAGATGAAGACAACAACGATGACTACAGTGATGAAAGTGATGAAGAGGTCAATGGTGAGGAAGAACCTAAAAGGCAACGAGGTGGGAAGAGTTCTAGTAGAGGTCGAGGTAGTGGTGCTAAAAAGACATCAGCTGAGGGAAAAGGTTCTGGGCGTGGACGGGGCCGCCCTCCTTCCACAAATCAAAACCCAAAACCTGCACAAGGGAAAACTGGTAAGAGAGGAAGGCCTCGCAAGTCATAAAGTTTCATTTTTCCAGTGGATCCAGTCCAAATTTTGTTCTCTCAATGTAGAGAAGTGTACTTTATTTACCTTGTGGCGGCTGTATTTGCGCCCGTTCAATTGTTTTAGCGTTTTATTTTTTCCATTCCCTCCAAATATGATGTGCTTAATTGTTGAAAACAACACTTGACTAAACACTCCATTTTTTATGTCCGGCTGAAGTGAAAGAATGCGAGTGGTATCTTGTACCAAATTTTTATTTGAAGGACGTTTTCTCTATTTCCTGCTTTGAGTAAACAAATTTATCTTGTACCAAATTTATGGTTTGTTCCTTTTTTGGGGTTAAGCAATCAAATCATTATGGAATAAAGGCCATCCTGGACTAGGCTGTAAGTCCGAGGCCATTTTCACGGATGGTTGTAAGTGTTTGGGCCCAAAACAAGAAGGAAATAAAAATTGGGACCAAGTTTGTTGAAAAATTGGAAACCTTCTGCGTCAGAATTTGGCCATATTATTTTAGTATGATGGTTACATTTACAAGAGTGTTCAAATATGCTAAACAAGATGAACGAAGAGAAGACACAAGTTGAGGCAGAAATCGAGCGTTTAAAAAGCGACATTGAGTCCTGTGGAAAGAATTCTCTGAAATATAAAGTTACATCTACCTTCTAAGGACCTATATATTCGTAACGAGGAAAATACAAGAGTGCACAACTTCAAATCATCAATCAACAGAAACTTGTTTAATTTCCAATGCAGTTGCTTTCAATGAGAGCATTATAAAGTACTGAAATTCTATTAAACTAAAAGTTGCTCTCTTTAGTGATTTTAGTTTAAATACAATTTCAGTATTTGCTCCATTTTTAGTAAGTTGTATTTGGTTTTCGGATTCTTTTCTATATGGTTTTCGGTTTCAGATTCTGCTCTAGAAGTGATTTTAGTTTAACAGAAAAACTTGCATGTAACGGCTCTTCGCAAGGTCCTCTGGTAGCTTCGAGGGGGTTGGGAGTTGTTGAAGACCTGATAAGAGGACTGGCTCAGTTAAGGCTTTGATTGTACCATGAACTCCCAACTACTCTCTTCTCTGTCTCTCTCTATTTTTCCAGGTTGCTTTTGTTATTTATGAGTTGTATCACATTGAATTCCTGCTAAATTTGTTGAAAAGACTGAGACTTTCTGCTACCTTTGTTGAAAAATTGGGACTTTCTGCCAGCAAGGGGTTGTAAACTACTGGTAGTACCTACTGTATATAGTCATAGTTGTTTTATTCATGTTTGTGTATGCGCCTTAGCCTTGTCTACCACAGACCTGCTTGCTAGTGTTGTGATTTGTGAAACACTGTTATCTTTCTAATCAGATTGATACTCGGAGGAAGAAGGTAATGCCAGTTGACCTTTGGTAATCTTTTTGTCCATTGAAAGATTGTTCTTTGTCCTTTGGTAATCAGATCAATAATTCTAAGAGGAAGACGAAGACGACAATGGTGAGGAAGAACCTAAAAGGCAACGAGGTGAATAGAGTTCTGGTAGAGGTGAAGGTAGTGGTGCTAAAAAGGCATTTTTCCATTGGAGCCAATCCAAATTTTGTTTTCTCATTGGGCCCAATTTCAAGGAAGGTTGTGATTTTTTTGGGCCCAAAACAGAAAGGAAAAAGAAAAAGAAAAAATAACAAAAAGGATGAATGCCATGCGTAGTGGCACCAATGTAGGGACGAGGAGGGAGTGACTGTTCTGGTGTGAGCTTGAAATTTGCGTTCTGGCTTAGAATTTAATGTGGAGGGACCATAAAGCACTCATGTTTGCTTCTAAAGTGAAGGAACCTAAAGCTGTGACCAAGCATCAATAGCTTTCAACGTGTTACTGAATACCGAATACTGACCTCACTCGATACAAGCTTGTTGGAATAAATTAAAACCAAACGAGCCTAACAGACCCCTTCATTTTTAATCATTGCAACTTTATGTCCATATGAGAGGAAACATAGAATGAATGGCTCAGACTCTAGAAAGGGGCTATGGAGGACTTCAATCTGCATTATCAATTATAACCTTTTTATTTCTTGTTTATGGCGTAAAACTTCAATGTAACGAGCTTATATATTTATAACGTGATCTAATACTTAAATGGAAAATGTTTTTTTTTTTTTTCTTGCTTTATAGTGGGTGAGTGGTTGATTCTGTAGACTTAGATCCTTGGCATGTGAATCACACAAAGGCCAAACCAAGCATGCCAAGAAAAAAGCTCATGGCTATGACAATCCACTAGGCACCACAACTGTGGACATATAATTTCAAATTCAATCATGGCATTGAAAAGAGCATTATATCATTCATATCCCATGTGACAAGGGGCTCCACCAGCCTTTCCCAAAGAAGACCGTGTGGTGGATAGACAGTCATATGCCGCTAGCTGTACCTAAATGGGTTCTATATTTTACCCGATTGCTGAAATAATTCCCCACCTAAACCAGCAGTAAGTGCCTGAATTGGTCTGCCTTTGCCCTTCCGATTGTGACTGCTTCCTTACATAATATTTCCTATACCTGCTTCAAGCCTTAAGGCTTAATCTTAGGGGAAAAACGTTGTTGTGCCATCAAATATAATTGTTTTTCAATGGGTTGGTGCCATTTATGTATATCTCCATTTGCCCAAATGGAAAAGGGATAGAGAGTCAGACCACCCAACTAACATCAAAATTCACACAACAATTTCTCTGCTTCATTGCTTGTCCGAATCAATAATCAAACTTTGATTATAACCATTGCTTTGCTTAATTGCTTGTATATTCTAAAGTACAAAAAGAGTGTCAGCTACAGAAAACGAAAGTGACATGTAAAAAATATATGCATTTTCTTATACAATAAACGATCATGTGTAATTTAAAGTGCAGACACTGTATATCTTGCATATCTAACGGTGAATAAAGATGCCGTTTGCCAATTTAACTGTACGTACGGCAAGTCGTTGCAGGGT
This sequence comes from Purshia tridentata, assembly GCA_003254885.1. Lineage (NCBI taxonomy): Eukaryota > Viridiplantae > Streptophyta > Magnoliopsida > Rosales > Rosaceae > Purshia > Purshia tridentata. The sequence continues at coordinate 186,754 of QANT01007646.1, forward strand.
TCGATCCATCAGAATCAGAGAGCAGAGAGCTTTTAGTGGGATCGCACATGACAGATTCATGGCAACCCATTTGCAGCTCAAACATGGAACGTACCTTGTGCAAGCAAAATCATTGTGGATGCTGCTATACATATATACAGACTATACAGTATGGAACTCAGACTACCATGTGCTCACACGTGTCGCATATGAAGTCATCCACGTGGCACGTGAGGACAAAATAAGAATAGGCCAACATTATTATTTGTCAAAGGATACTAGACAGACAACCTCCGTTGTGTTGTTGTTCCCCTTTCACCTTAAGGCACCGTTTCCATTTATTCCCTCATCCTCTCTCTCTCTAAATCCTCTCACATGAAAAGCCACTGTTGGTCCCCACAGCCCACAACAGCCCACCGTCCCCGTTTATCAATTTTCAAATTCTCGGTAATATCACGTTGTTCTCGTGAATCGTGATAAGCTCCTTCTTGTCGGGGCCATATGTTAGGTTTCGATTTCCTTTCTAATGATAAGCTTCAGTAATTTTCCTAATCAATGCTTATCTAATCTGCCAGTACATCACATGATATGAAGGACCCACTTCCCTCTAATGATTTCTGTTTAATTAATGTTGAATTATTGACAAGACAAAAGAAGATGACAACTCAACAAAAGTGGGCTGAAATTACTCACTTAAGGCATCAAAATTTCAAGATTGAAATTTAGTGGTTTTATTTTGTTCTTATCATTAATGTTTGGATGATATTTAAGTAGTTTCTTAATTGGGTTAATTACAAATAATGTAATTTTCTATTCTTAATTAGTTGATATAATAAGAGCAATTTTAATAAACGTAATAATTCAACTGGTACATCTCACACTCTTAAATTTACTAATCAAAAAATTAAAAGATAAATCAAAATAATTTTTTTCTCCAAAGAATCCAAATATAGATGGGTTCTTCCATGCAAGGAGAAAATTTTTTTTTGGGAGGTATGAAAATTTTAAAATCTTTCCTTTTAAATTTCGTGTAAATTTCAAAAATTTTCGAATTCTATTCAAACCCTAAAAATCAAAACTCAAATTACACAAAATTGACATATCAAACTTTAGGGGAATGAAAGCCTATGGTGAGGGAAGAAAAACCCACAAAAAAAATGGTGATCGGAGCTTAGAGGTGGCTGGAATCGGCGAAAGAAACCGGCGGTGGAAATCTTCAATTTTGCAATTTTCGGAAGCACATGGTGGCTGGCCGGCGTGGAGGAAAGGAAGGAGAAGATGGCCGGCGTCTGGGCCTTCCGCTAGTGGCCTTGGATTGATCGGAAAATGCATGCTTGGTGGCCGGACATGGTGGTGGTGGCTGCTGTGTGAGGAAGGAAGAAAAAAAATGGGAGAGAAAGGTGAGACTCACGGGCAGGGAGGAGAGAGGAAAGAAAAAAAAAAGGGAAAGAGAGTGGGTCTCACGGGCAGCTGGGCAGGGGGAGGGTAAAGGAAAAAAGGGAGGAAAAGAAAAAAATGAAAGAAAAGAAAAAAGGAAGAAAAGAAAAAAAAGGAAGGGAAGAAAAAAAGAAGGAAGGAAAAAAGAAGGAAAAAAAGGGAAGGAAAAAAAAAGGAAAAAAAGGAAGGAAAAGAAAAAAGGAAAGGAATAAAAAAAGAAGGAAGGAAAAAAAAGGAAAGGAAAGAAAAATATTTAAAATTAATTGAAATTTGACCGTTTGAGACATTTAGGCAATTGAAAAAAAAAAGTTTGGGGTTTCGTTTGAGATTTTGTTTAGTTTTTTAGTTTTGGGTTTCATTTAATCTTTATTTTTGAGGTTTCATTTGGTTTTTAGTTTTGGGGTTTCGTTTTGTTGTTTTTAAACCCTAAATTCTTATAGATTTCTATACAAAAAAATTAAAAATAAAAGGTCTAAATCTCTAATATCTTATACCTTATCTTAAAAAATATAAAATATAAATAATATACTAATTTTATTCTAAAAAATATAAAATATAAATAATATACTAATCTTATTTATTAATTATACTAATTTTATTTAACTGTATTTGTCACCAGCGTGTATTATAATCACCTTAACACATGAAACCTATTATAAAATTTGATTTCTTCAATTTTTTTATATCAATATAGTAAATTATATGTTAAATAAACTTATAGTAAAGTTTTATTCAAAATGTACGTATTTTAATAGCAATTTCCATCATTTCTGTCAAAACTCTAGCGAAATCGAAATTTTCTCGAAATTTTCATCGAAATTTCCGTCGAAATTTCCATCGAAAATTTTCACAGAACCAAAATTTAACTCCTTGGTCTGGACATATTTATAAATTCACTTTTAAAATTTTTAAAATAACAAAAGTTTATTTTTCTTTTTTTTTTTATTCAAACTCTCCATTCTCTCTCTTAATCACTCACGGAAGTGATGGCATAGTCATCATTTAGACTCTCCATTCTCTCTCTCTCCATTCTTATCTTTAGTCATAGTCATCTCTTTAGACTCTCATTAATCACTTTCCCACCTCCCACTTCTCTCTCAGTCACTCACTCCCTCTTTCCCGAAGGCTTCTGCAACTTACCTCTCCCTCTTCTCCCACTCTGCTCTCTCTTGATTCTTTTCTGTCCGGCCATGGGTGGCCATGAAATCACCCCAGAAGCAACGGCAGCAAGGAATAAGGCAGAGATCGCGCAAGAGGAGAAAGAAAAGAGTGAAGTTTAGACTTTGAAACTGCTTAGTAGCGACCACGTAACCATAAACCCTTTTGATAGGCTACTCCCAAGGGTTTATCCTCACTTGGTACATGGGGATAGGGGACTGCACATGCCGGAGGATTGCTCAGTGGCCAACATGTGACAAACACCTTGTTACAGTAAAGAGAAAATAAAAAGAAACCCAAAAAAAAAAACAAATATTACCTACACAATTTACTGAATTTAACAGTCAAGATACAGGATGTAAAGCACAAATGAAGATGACAATGTGGCCTATCAGATGGATCCATCTAGGTAAATCTTTGAATCCCTTCCCTGTTAACCACAGTTTGTTTTCCCCCACCTCCACCCCAAAGTGAAAAATTAAAGAAAAAAAAGTATCAAACGAAAGGGGAAAAGAAGGCCTTAAACACAGATTTAAAAGTTTCTGGTACTTCACGGTTTTGCAGTCTTAGGGGTTTGAAGGGCATATCTAGAACATCATGTGGACCAAATATGTAAATCCAAGACTTAATGCCAAGAGAGGAGCGAAAATTGTCTCAAAATAGCCAAATTTCGTCAAAATTTAGCTCAAATTTCTCGAAAATTTCGTTGGGATTTCACGAAAACTTGAAAAAAAAGCATGGGAGGACTCACAAAATTTTGCCCATAAATTTCAGCGAAAATATAATATATGTGTTAAAATTTCAATGACCTCTAAAAACGAAATTTTAGAAAAAATTTCAGCAAAAATTTCGAAAATTTAACACCACATTTAAGTCTATAAGACCATAAGGAATTAATTGGGATGGGAGCAGAGGCCATTAATGGTCGCTAAATAATTTCATAAAGAACACCAGTCATCTCTTAGTGGGGATATGTGTTTGTTGAAGAAATGAAAATGGTCAAAGAAGAAGATGCAATACGGAGGTTCAAAATTTTGATAAAACCTGGTTTGATTGTAAGTTTGTAACCTAATTACCTTTCGGCTATTAAAGTTATCTCTTTCCATATTATTAGAAAAAAAAAACCAACGACAAATTACATACAAGTGCAAACTATTAGATCAGTTGTAACACCCCGTACCTTCCAAAGTGGTTTTGAAAAGCTTTTTAAAAGTTTTGGGATTTCATTTGAAAAGTAAAACGTTTTGGGCCTTTTTTTGAATTTTAAGTTTGACTTTTAAACTTGGGGTAAAAGTTGACTTTTTGTTCGGGAGGACTTTTCGCGTTGACCTTGGGTTCGTTGGAAAGTTCTCGTCCTCACGAGTTCGTAGACACGTAGCACGCGTTAAACGGAGCTACGGTTTAAAAGTTACGGACGTGTGAAGAGAGGGGCAAGTTTGTAATTTTGGAAAAGTTATTTTAAAAAGGCACAGAAACCCAGGAATACTTCAGATTTCTCTCTCCTCTCTCCCGATGGTTCTCTCTCTCTCGCGAGTCTCTCTCCCAACCGCGCCTTTCGCCGGCGCGTGGGGCGCGTCCGGCGGTGGGCTGGCCTGGTTTTTGGCTTCCCGTGCTCGCGCCGCCTCCCTCTTCCCTCCGGTGGTGGCGCCTCCTCCCGAAACAGCCCGGAAAGAAAGAATCCGAGCGTGCACAGTCGGCGTCACGGCGGCGATCTCGGCGATTCTGGCGACGACGCGACCTCCCACCTGCCCAGATCTCTTCCTCTCGTCGAGCCCAGCGTGTTGGTGGGTTCGATTGACCCGTGGGACCGCCGTGGGCGGCGGATCGGAGCTAGGGAGGCCGGCGGCTTTCCGGCCAATTTTCTTCCTTTTTCGGCCACTTTTGGCCGTCGACCCAGGTTTGAGAATCGATCCCCTCGATCTCCTTTACGTGCCTGTGTAGTTTGTTTAAGCTAAACGTGACTTTCGTTTTTGGCAGTTGACCGCCTGTTGACCGTCGTGGGACCCGCTGCGTGTGACGGTTCCAGCGACCGTTTCCTTGGTTTTTGGCCTCGGGCCAACCACCCGAGCTTGTGGGTGAGTTTTGGTGAGCTTCTTGACCTTCCGTGTGTTTTCAGGGGCCGGGCAGCCACCATGTGTGGTGGTTCCCGCTCGTTTCGGTTGTTTTGTTGCTTGGTTGTGAACTTTGCCTTGTCTGTTTGGTTGTCTGGTCTTAACAGGTACTCGGCACGGGAATTTGTATTTCCGATGCCCTAAAGGAGCCACGAAGGACACGAAGGGCAGTTCGGTCTTTTCGCGCGGTCACTGTGAGTGAACCTAAGATCCTTAAATTCTCAGTTTAGTTAGTTACTTGGTTGCTTGAGTGCTTGTTTGTTTGGTTGCTGGTTACTAGTTAAGAGGGGTACGGAATTAGGAATGGAAATTTCCGAGGATTTAAAGGTTTGATTGAGGAACAAGTAAGGATTTAGTGGGTTGTTGAGGACCGGTGAGTCCAGGTGGAGACTTTTGGTTAGGATTGGGATTCCCGGGGTTTTAAGGTTATTGCTTTTTAAGGTGATTTAGTGTGGATTTTGGTTTTGGAAAACTGATTTTGAGAACTCAGTTTATTCTTGGTTAAAAATAAAGGTTTGATTTTACTTATCAGTTTTTGGTAACGTTGGTTCTTTAAGAAAGGATTAATTTTAAGTTCGAGTTTTGATTAGTTTTCTCATCATATCAAAAAAGGTTTGGAACCTGGATTTTGGTGTTTTGAACTGAAAATATCCTTTTCGGATTGGTACTGTTTTCAGAGCACCCAATTGGTATTCATTCAGCTTCTCGGATTCATATAGGTCTTTGGGACCCATCACGGCACACACATAGGCTTTGGGCCGTGTGTCGAGATGCCTTGCCCTTTGGGGGTGGCCTTGCGTGCACGTACGGCAGGATATTGGCCCTGCATGTGTATGACAGACCCTGGCTCTGCACATGTACGACAGGATATTGGCCCTGCATGCGTACGGTAGGTTATGAGCCCTGCGCATGTACGGCAGGTTAGCTGGATGTGGATTGGGTGATGGTTTTTCGTATCTTGTGAGTTTACAAATTGTTTTTGATTATTAAACTTTAGTTCTTGTTTTATAATTTGAGACTTTGATCAGTTTTATTGTTTTCTAAAAGAGTTTGCAAAATAGATTTCAAACGCGGATTTCTATAAAGAGTTTTCAGTGGATTTTATGAAATGTTTTAAAGCTAGGGGAATCTCAAAGCGTGACATGAGGTGTTGAGAAACTTTGAATTTAAAGGTTTAGGCGAGAATTGATTACCGGGGTTTGAGTAACAAAGGTCATTTGAGATTTAAGGGTAAGAAAAAGGTTTCGGAGTATCAGTGGTTTTAATTGAGGATTTAGTGGGTTCTAAAGGTTATTTGAGGATAGTGGAAGGATTAATTGAGGTAAGTTGGTTTTGAATGGTTATCGAGGATTCTAAGATTATTGGAGAATCTAGTGGGATTCTAAGTCAGGACCTTGTGATGTAATTCGAGGTGATTTCCAGTTTAGGGGATTAATTGAGGATAATTGAGGTATTACAGATTGAGATATTAAATTGGTTGGTTTAGAGGATTGGTGATCAGGTTATGGTTTATGATTGTGATTTGTGGTTTGTTTGTGATTCGAGGCTTAAGTTGGTTCTCTGATTTGATTATTTTATTTGAGTTTAATTTGAGGTTACAGTAGTTTCACTCATACGAGCTCTAGTGAGCTTATCGGGTTTGTGTGTAAACCCGGTGCACTTGTGGTTGGGTGCAGGGTTTGGTTTTGCAGGTTGAGCAGGCTGAGGAGGCAGTGGGACCAGCAGTGCTTCAGAAACTTATTTTACACTCTGATTTTTATGTACAAGATTTTTAAGCTTGTTTTATAAACATGTTTTGTGTAACTTACAGTGGTTTTCAGGAAATTATTTTATATTCATGGCTCACAGTTTCAGAAAAAGGGCCCACGGCTTCAGGAAACAGTTTCAGTTTTCAGGTTCAGTTGGTGTTCACGTGCCCGAGGGTCGGGGCGTGACATCAATCGATGCATATATTGATTATTACTCATTAGCATGATGTCTACATTACTTTAATGTACATATATTGCTTGAGCAATATCCACAATTAATTGATTCAACAGAAGAGATCAACAAAATTGAACTTCGACTAGATGCCTGGAGAGTGGGAAACAGAGGAAAAGAGAGAGAGAGAGAGAGAGAGAGAGTGAAACTCCCATCTAATAAAGTTCCAACATTTTATATTAACATAGATATTTTAAACAAAGTTCTAAATATAGCGTCCTTCCATTATAAATTATTCTTGCAGTCTATCACAAGATAAAGTTCAAGAGAAGTTTTTCCAACACAAACTATCCAACTCCTTTTCCAAAAAGGGAAACATCTAACAAATAAAAAGCATTCATATTTTTAGAAAGTAGCATTCCACACAAGTCTTCCAGTGGGTTGAATATACATTTATGGATGAGAATTTAAGATTCATGACCTGTCTAAAAGAAAAAAGGGTAATTAGAGGCAACCAAAAGATTATGCATTACCCATTAAAACACACAGACAATAACAAAATCAGAATATAGGACATGAAAAAATCTTATTTACATATTGAAATTTGAAAGTCAATGTCATATTTCTAACCTCTACTATTATAAAGTCAGGCACTTATTTTGGGGTCTCCAAGTTTTTTAATGCCAAGACATCCAAAGAGTGAGTTAACATGTGGTTTCCACATGAAGGTTATTAACATCAAATAGAACTAATATATAACTCTGAAAAACAAAATACAGAACTTGACTAGAAACCAGAAGGTGGATGACATAAATGCAAAAACAAAGGTGAGGTGTTCAAGAACTGAAATGGGTTATTAGGCGGGACACTTCATCCCGTTTGATCCCACGTTCAGAAACAAATGGTTTCAACCACCACCCACAGTTCATATTTCACACAAGAGGGGACAAACAGACCGGTAGATGCAAACTGTCTAGAAAGGATGTAGGTTTGGAGGACCATACCTTGAGAATATTAGATAAAACACAAAACTAACAAAAATAACCATGTGTGTGCATGTGTGAATTTCTATTATTTCAGTTATGAATTTGGGTTCGGGTGTCGAATAATGGGTTCAGTTGTGTAATAACATAGTCTAATCAAGCAAAAAGAACCATGTGTGTACAAAAGCCAACATTGAGAAACCGATCATATAAATTTAACAAATAAATATAAGATCTAAACTGCCATATATGATATACCTGGGTTGGCTTGATCGCTATGGTTTCTTAAAAACATTCCCAGAGGCTCTGGCGGCCCTCCAGGACCAGTAATCATCGAAGAAGTTAGGAGGAAGTCTAAGGTCATCCTTCCTATTGACATAAGAGGCAGTCAAAATATAAGTGGTATAGGGTGCATTGCATGATTGGGATGTACTAACGAAACAAATTCAATACTCAGCAGCTTAGATTTTCCGTATAATAACATATATTTTCGAGTAAACTTTTGAATAAATTAAACAAGCTCACTAAAATAGAATGTACACAAATAAAAATTAATTAGCTGACTAAGAAT